>VXAL01006594.1:155555-195409 GCA_013399475.1 Chauna torquata | reverse complement strand
AGCTGGCAATCGTGTAACTTTTGAAAGCTGTGTTCTTTGGGTTCTAAATATTCCAATATGAAAAGTTAAGTTATAGTTGTGGATACAGGTTGACCTTGGAAAATGAGTCATGTTATTTTCATTTCAGAAATATAATAATATTGCTAGTTTTCTAGATCACTCGCTCAAGACACAGAAGTAGAAGGTATGCCTTCAGCCTGCTAGATTTTAGCTGCTCGATGAGTACATAGCAAACTTACTGAAATGCACATGACTTATTCATGCTTATTTTTCTCAGCTGACATCTTTCTCAGCTTGACCTAGAGGTTAAGACAAAAATCAAGGGAATCTTAAATGAAAGGCAGCTTCCGAGAATAGATTTGAAGCAGAACTGGAGAGGGTCCACATAGCTAAAAGAAAAACTGAATTGTTCATGTCACAAATCTGTAGAGAATACTTTTCTGTAAACAATTTTATTTTATCTTAAAAATTACTCAATTAAAGAGTCGACTGGTGGGAACTGTTTCCTAAACTTTTATAATTCAGACATGACAGATTCGTCTTTAGAAGAAAATGAGTCATTGCTTCTTCTGTTCACTTGAAAATGTACAAAGAACAAAACCAGCAAAATATTTGAATACACACCTGAAATTGTACTGGATAAATTTGTTGTAATGCCTTAACTTGGCAGAATAGTACTACTGAAAGGGATTGCTATGAACATCAAGAAATAACTCTGCATCATAAACACAGCCTATCGTCATGTACTTATACTTGCATTTTGAGACCGGAAAAATAATTGCAATCTATCCTTCCTTTTAATGGAATTATATTGTTGTGATTATTTCTCTAGAAAGAAAGACTCTTTTATTTAAAGACCAGTTTCCATATCTAGATTATTTTCCCAGAGGTTTTCCTTTACTCACTTAAAGTTTTGTAAATATAGTATTTGAATGATATTTTAAAACCATTTTATGGTTCAAAAAAAATACAACATTTCAGCAGACAATAAAATTTCAAAGCTATATTTTGGCCCAGGTGCCAAGTGTATGTTTCAGCAGAACTTTGAAAGAGTAAATTTCCATGTTTAACAATTAAAAACAAATTTTATTGAAGAAACATTGAATCAATCTCATCAACATGACAAAATAGTGATTTTAATAGGAAATTACAGTCCTGCAGAGCAACATAGAAAAGGTTAATCTTAAAAAAGAAAGCTAATTAGTTATTCATGTTTAACTCTAAATGCTAGTTGCTTGTCCAATTAAGATCCATCTGCTTCATAGCCTTTTTTGTGCATATCAAACATGATGTTCAAACAAAAAATTTCGGAAGTCTTCATGCAGAAAGGAAATAACATCCTCATTAATGAGAATTGTGCATCATTCTTATTATTCTGGCACAAAGGAAAAAATAGTAATCTAATGAGTTATCTGTGCTTGCTGTAAACTGACTTGAAGATTAATCTTTGTTAACTGCTTGTTTAATGTTACAGTTAATAATTAGTTACCTTGTAGTCTTGTATCATCCATCACTTTGCTGAACTGAATCAATTCTTTTTTAACTTATAAGAGGTTGTTTATCTTTGCTTAAGGCTGCTTTGGACAAAAGATATCTGGAAGGTTCTAAAGAGTGCTGATTCTGTGAGAGTTCATTGTGTATGCAAACCATACAATGTTCTTTATAGTTACTGTGTTTCTGTCCACAATAAAAAAGAAACTTTTATTGCAATTTTCTTCAACATAAATGGTAACCACATAACTTTATATCATGTTGTCATAAATATTTTCATACACTATTCAGTGGAAATGGGAGTTAGATGAAATAGAATAATCTAGTGTGTACTACGAATATTTTCTGAAATCTGTAAAGATTAAATTTAAAATGCTTTGATTTTGGCAGTGAATTTCCTAGACCTTGGCTATCTTAGAGACTAATGACAATTTAGAAACAAAATATTTCATATCACTGGTCTCTAAGAATTAAATTTTGCTGCTGGTAGGATCTTGACTTGAAGAGGGCCATACGACTTTGTCTTTTCTGCCTAGAACTGTATGCTAGTATTTGCTGTGTTGCTGATTAGTGAATCACCCTCCATGTTCATATCGTATAACTTATTCTTACATCAAATAAATTTCTCTCTCAAGAGCTGGAGACAAAGTGTATGGGACAAATAGACATTTTTTTCTTCATAAAGTGCGAATAATTATAGTAAACCTAAAGAGGTGAAATAATAATAATAATAATAATAAAACAGTAAGATTTGGAAAATAATGCCAAGGGTTAGATATTATCCTCACCAAAATCAGCAAATTAAAAGTTACAGTTCCCTCTGTGATGATATCTCAGTCCCCTGGCAGATATGTTGTGTTCTGTTTTGCTGCATGTGATATTAGTTTTAATGTCTTAATATATTAACACAAAGCAGCTGAGTTAAAATTGCTTGGGGGGCTATAATTTTAAATATGTTGTCTGTTGTGTGTATAATACCACCCCCATAATGCTCCATTAATTTATTTTTCCCCATTTAAATATGTAAAGAATTGATTATACACCTTCTGGTGTGCTGCGTGCTGCGCTATAGAATGATTGGCTGGTTCTTCAGCTAGTGAGAATGGTATAACTCAGGTGAAATTTTGAAGTTACAACTGTTCGCATCAGCTGAGACTCTATTCTGATATGATTAGCATGGAGGGGATACAGCACATTAACATCAAGACATTGCAAGGTCTTTACTTGCCTTGCAATAGATTTTCCCTGAAATTGGAATGTTAATTCTTCTCTCCTGGGAAAGAACAGCTGCCTGATCTTGTGCTCCGTTACACAGGTGTAAATCAGAAAGAACTCCCCGAAGTCGGTGAAGTTATTCAAGTATGAAAAGCAATGTGATACCCTCATCAGGCCTGAAAGATATTTCATAAGGTGACCTGAAATAAGCTCGTAGTGGGATAAAAGAAGTGCCTATAAAGTACTTTCATGGGGTTTGTAAGTAAAGAATAGTAGGGGACTAGGATTCTCTGCATTCTTGTCAGACGTATTTTTGGTGAATTAAGACCTGACAAAGAGCATTTTTTTAATTCTTGGCTTATAAATCAGAGACTGACTAGAGGAACTTGTGCGGTGATACAGAACAAGGACTGGTTTTAGTGGTAAATATTTATTGATCTATTTATTTTTTGTTTTTGTACTTTCTTCAAGATACACCACTTACTCAATGTTAAAACAAATTAATGTGAGCTGAAATAAAATGCGTTTCAGGAATTGGTATAAAATGTTGCTGTTTGGTCTCCAAGATATTGCAATATATGCCAGATTTGAAAAGTGGGAGGCATTGATCCAGAAAGGCACACTTATTTCTGCTTGTTTATTGAACAAGTGGAGTCTTCAGTGGCCTGAGCCATCGCTAGAGGTGGTGAGACTGGTTTGTCAATTGTAGGAAATTTGGCTAGCTGAATTTGTCATCGTTATTGCTGTACCTGGAAAGGAAACTACTAATTCACAGTAGTAGAGCAGGTTGAGGGAATGGCTGTCATGGGAATGAAAGGGGCATTTGGTTACAAAATGTCTATGTAGCTCCAGCTGGGTACATGGTCTATGTTTCTCTGATTTCAAATGCTTTTTGCAGTGACAGCAAAGCAGATAGAGCATGGGAATAATGGTGTAGGTATATCTCCATAAAGAAAACAAAAACAAAACCAAAAACTACTATACTGTATAATTCTATTACACCAAATCCCTTGTACAGTACATGAGCGTAATATAAGGAACAGGTATGAACTTCATTCTGCTGATCTTCTTTATGAGGGGTTATTACACAGGCTAAAGAGCTATTTTCAACTAGCTTGATAACTTTATTTGCCACTTAGCTTCCAGCAGCTGATGACGGAGTTGAAACCACATATTTTTGCATATTTCCATACATTCTATTTCCAAGAATATAAGAATGAAATCCAGCCATGGTGAATGCAAGCATAACACTGGAGATGGTTAAAGTGATTGTGCACATAGAAAGGTCCAGATTTATATGACATGCATGAAGATGTAGATGACACTTACACCTTTCCTGGCAGTTTCTGAGGGAAGTTGTATGGGAAGAGTTCAATTCCCAGTGGAAAACATGCTTTATTCTTACTTGACTGAACCTCATACCTGTAATTTGCTCCCACAGGAAACAAACACAATATGAATTACAGTCACCTTGTTCCGTGGTCTGACATAAAACTTACATCAGATCAATTCAACAAAGATTAAAAAAAATGTTTACTTAATAATATTTACATACTATTCCTTGAGTGTGTAATATTTGACCCAAGACATACTTTCCCCTTTAATTTAAAAAAGAGTATTTTGCTTAAATATTTGTGGTGGTTTTACCCAGCTGAGCAGCAGAACTCCACCACAACTGCTCTCTCACTCCCCCTCCTCAAAAGATGAGGGCGAGAAAATATGATGGAAAAAAGGGCTCAAGGGTTGAGATAAGGATCATTTAATTAAAGGGAAAAGAAAAAAAAAAAAAAGGAAAAAAATACAAGCAAAGGCCGCACAGAAGCAAAGAGAAAAATTCTCTACTTCCTATCAATGAGCAGTGTTTGGTCACGTCCTGGGAAGCAGGGCCTCAATACGCGTAGCGGTTGTTCGGGAGGACAGACGTCTTCATAACTAGAGCCCCCCCATCTCCTTCCCCTTTCCCAGCTGTTATTGCTGATGTGACACCACACAGTATGGGATATCCCTTTGGTGGGTTCAGGTCAGCTGCCCTGGTGATGTCCCCTCCCAGCTGCTGCCCACCAGGTTTGGGGGTTTTGGAGGGTCTGGGTGCTGTTCCAGCGCTGCTCAGCAGTAGACAAAACACTGGTGAGGTATCAGTGCTGGTCTAGCTGCAAGTGCAGAGCACAGTGCTGTGTGGGCTGCTGTGGGGACAGTTAACTGTACCCTGGCCAGACCCAATACACTAATATTACTTAATACTACCTAGAAAGTAAAATTTTATTACATTTCAAAAAATTGTAGACATTATGCTCTGTGTACTTCTAATACATTGATACATATCACACAAGTGTGACTATAATATAAACCATAAACGATCATTTTCAGATAAGGGCAGTATATGACACCATATTACCATCAGTGGGTAAGAAAACACCAGATTTTAAATTCTTCTTGTATAAAAGTTTTTACCATCTTTGGTATTGGATGGATTGATTTTCCCTCCTGCATAATAATTCCTCACCATCATTGGTAAATTTGCCAAATATTTTGCCCTCCAAAAACAGGTAAAATGTCCATTGATATAAAAAGTAGCATTGTTTCAGTTTACTCATACTGGAATCATGTTTCACACTAAGATTGCTCTTTTAGGTTAACAGCAGTCTACGTCTGAACTCATCAGTGTGTTAATAGTTGAAAGATTATTTCATTTATAAGAGCAAATATTTGTGTTAAAAAATACAGATGTGAATTTTTCCCCCTTGTTTTACGTGTGGTGCAAATTTGATGAGATTATGTTCAGATCTAAAAACGCCCTTGCAAATTTTGACATTGACAAGATTCCCTTGATTCCAGCTTTGATGAATCTCAATTGATAATCTGCGTAGGTATCTATAACATTTTCCAGCTTTAAAAACCACAGAAAGTCTAGTAAATATAATCACCTCCTTCTCTAAGAGCAAGTATGTGAGAGTTGAAGTGTAGTGCCCAAGTCATGCAGCAAGGGCAAGTGAGTCAGGGATTGAAGTCAGCAGTGACTGATTCTCAGTTTCACAGTCACTCCAGTGCCTGTGATGGCAGAAGGGCAAGTTTCACTGCCAATATAAATTTTGGCTCACACCTCTTCAGGTACAGTCTGCCTTTCGTTAATTCCTATGCACATTTCTGCTTATTGCACAGACAGGATTCATTCATTAGAACTGTCTTCTCTTTAGAGACATATTAAAACCTGCTTCCTTAAGTATCCTGGGGAAAACTATAGTCCCATATGCAAGGAAATCATGGAGGAATCACTTCTGCCCTCTCCTGATACATGCTGTGTCTCTGACTGTGGAGATGGGTAGTATTACAGGCAGTCTGGCAAAGGTGAGTCCCACAGCCTGGTTTTCACAGAAAGCACTTGATTTTCATTAGTCTCTTGAGCCTTGGAAAGTTACTGGTACTGTAAAACCCAATAGTTTTTATCTAAGAAAATCACACTAGTTCTAAGATACTGTCAATAATTCACCTTTTCACCTGCTCACAACTTGCCAGGACTGAATAAATGCATTGTATAACCTGGTACTGCATGTTATTTCCAAATGAACAGACTTTGCTTTAGTGACTCACGATTAGGTACATTCTCTTAAATGATCGATTTATTGATTATCAGTCACAGAGATAAATGCCAGTTTCGCATTAACAAGAGTAATATGACACGGTACCAATAAGATTAGGACAGTATTTCACTTAACCAAAACTTTTGGCTATAATTTGGCTCCTTACATCTGAGATGGACTGAGAGATAAAAAGCAATTTACTTGCTGGAATAGAGAAATGCAGATGTCTAACACTATTATCAATGCTGAATATAACTTTTTCATTGTGGTATGAAATTTTGGTATGAAAATAAGGCTGGAATAGACTCTTTATAGACTGACTTATTCATGTGGCTACTGACAACAATCCTCAAAATTGCCTGGCTACTGGATTACCTCTTTGTGGAGGTGCTTAATTAGTACAAACATGTGAAACTGTCACCAAACACTTAGGTGTTTTCAGTAGAGATTTAGCACATTGTCCATAAAATAGAATCTATTGATGTTTCACCTCTCTAGCTACTTTTTAAGAGACACAGAGAAAAAAAAAAGTTCATTTTAACAGACTTTTAAAAATAGTTATTCATTCAACTAGATCTTTTAAGACTTTTTTTTTTTTTTTCCTCCCCTGGGATTATTCTGGCTATTTTCCCTAATTTAAAAATCAGTTTGAACCATTCAGTTCAGGTCTTTATATTGCCACAGAGGTACTTCCAAAGGCACTCCATTCCTCACCTATCTTTTTTAGATGTTTAAACTCATTTTTTATTTTTTAATTTTTTTTTAATTAAACTTAAGTGCCTAATCTGTATTTTGGATAAAGGACTCTGTTACTGCATGAGTACGCTTGTTTCCACAAACAATTCTGCATTTTCCAGTAAGAAAATAAAATCAAAATGACCAACCTGGATGTTTTCTGTATTTCAAAGGAAAATAAGAGTAATAGTTATTATTCTTTATTTCGAGAGCCTGTGAAGGTAAAAGCTACCTAACTCAAAGGTTTTTGTTTTCTAAATATGACATTTCTTTGTAGTCCTATTAACACAGTATTTTCAACAAAACTGCACCATGTAGTCATAATCCAAGCTGGTACCTCTGTAGAGCCTTGGGTGAATGGGTGTGGGGAAGGGGAGGATCAGATTACTTTGTGATAAACTATGTTTGAGAACAGTGCAAATATTGCAAAGGGCTTCATTTAGTTTTCTGTTCAGGATCATGTGATGAATCAGTGTGTGAGTGAGGAACAGATAGGAGGGGCCAGATCTTTTCATTTATGTGACTCGTGGCTGCTTTTTTGTGTGAACACCAGGTGTGCGAAGACCAGGTTAGCAGCTCTGTAGGCCATGATATACAATGACTAAAATTCTTGGGTGATTTTTCAGGGTGATATGAAATACATTATACCTCCTGTTGTCCTGATGTTAGAATAGCTAACCAGGGTTGTGGGTTACCTATGATAAAATAATTATAATAAAATCATGACTTTCCTCATTTCTTGTTCTCTCTCCTTATACATATTCTAACCCCCACCCCCCGCACCGTGTACTGAATAGGAATAAACGAGGCTTTTTAGACCGTCACTTTTGTTTAAATTTTCCTTTCTTTTCCCCCCAGTGATTATGAATGTATTGCAGCAACTGAACTGATGTGTAATGGCGCAGCAGAGGTGTATGAATATGTTTTCTGTGATAAATGACTGCTGAAATGCCATTACAATGCAGGACTGCTGTTATGTTTACCAGACTTTGATTTTTTTATTTTTTTTTTAATCTAATCACTCCCAGAATTCACCTACTTCACAGAGAGGGGGGACATATATTAAAAGATGCCTTTTTTCATTTCACTTCTCAACTTTCATGTTCACAATTGTGTAAATTTGTAAGGTGGAAAGGAGAAAGGCTACTTGTTGTATTTGCTGTCCTTGAGCAGTCACTCATGATTTCTGCTAACAAAATCTGCACCAATGTTTACACCAGCAAATTGACTGTGCAGTTTCTCAGTTTCATTAGATTAATTGGATGACTCTTCATATCTTACAGTTTAGGGCGTTAGAAATCCCAGAGCACTTTTGTTTGTTTGTTTGTTTTTGTTTGTTTGTTTGTTTCAAAATGATCTAGTTTTACATCTATCTCCCTTTTCTCTTTTTTGTTTCCCCTGTCTTTCATTGCTCTCCTCTCCTCATATTCATTACTACCTTCATACCCTTCTTTTGTCTATCATCTGTCCTTTCACTATGAGTCAAAAACCAAGACATCAATGACTTCAACAATTTTAATCCATTTATTTATCTTCCATGAAGTTAATTTGTGTGTCTGGTTTCAAATGGATTCCTTATAGTTTATATGTTGCACCTTTTAGGTAGTTATTCATCCAGATGGCCAGTCGTTTGTACTTAACTCTTTACTGCCCACATAATCATACTTATCAAACAATGTAGGCAGCAAACCCAGAGCTACAGAAGAAAACTAATACTTGGGAAACTTAGCATTGCATTCTAGTTGTTTTAAATATATGACATTGTTTGGTATCAACATTTTTTTTTCCACTTGCTCATTTCTATTAATGATATTGTTTCAATTTTTATATATCCACTCTTTCCATAGCTACTTTCCTCTCCTACTGAGTCTTTTTTTTTTCCCTCCCTTTGCTGGTTTATATCATTGCTACTTCTTTTCTTCTTCCATGGTGTGACCTACTGCTTTACTTTGCCAGCACAGACAGAAATTCCCGCTTGCTTTTCACCATATACCATATTCTTCTCCTGCTGCTCTCATGGCTCATCTATCCAAGAGAATTATTCAATGAACACCAAAGTAAAAGGTGCATCTTGTCACATTCTTGTGTTCTTAATGAAGCTATTACTATGAATTGTATAGATACAAAAATATAAATTATGCTTGGAAAAATCATGAAGATCTTGTAATGGATCACCTGCATCCAGGCAGAATCAGCAACACCTAAACCTTTCCTATCAGATATTTGTCTAACCTACTTTAAAAAAAAAGAAAGGGGGAAAAAAAAAACAACCACCTTTTTAAATGAAGATCTTGCTAGCTGCTGCACTGGCAAACTACTCTTTGCATAAGTATATAAGTATCATTATCCCTGAAATGGCCGATCTAAATCCCTTTTGTTGCATTTACGCTCACTGTTTTGGGAGAATCAATGAAATGAACTATGCATTTAGGTGCAGTTAGCATACATGGGTATCTGGATTGTTCTGAGCCCTTCGAAAATCCAAACAGAATCACACAGTGTGGAACTTTCACATGCAGGAAGATTTGCAGTATTTAGTTCAGTTTAAGAATATGGAACCAGTGATAAGATTGCCCTCTATTTCTGATTTACAAGTTAATAGTAGATATTACTGTTATCTTCTGAAACTGTCTAATTTTTTCTGGTCTTTAGACCTCTGATTGCTGTTATTGTACCTTCCTAGAGTGCACAAAATAATTCCTCTCTATTCATGGCATATACATATAACTGGGGAGGTCTTTTGGCCAAAGTATATATATTTAACCCCTTCATATTTAATTCAATTTCCTAAGCAAGGTTGTTGATATTCTCCAAAAACTTCTTCAGCTAAAAATAAGTGACAAACTTCAACCTACAAAAATATTTGCAAGTTATTTTTTTTCATAAAAATGTTATGCCATTCCAGATTAAGAATTGCAGAGACTGAAGGCTACTGATCTGCTAAAAAGTTAGCTTGGAGGGCAGTAGTATATAATGTCCAAAATATTGTCTAATATTGTTTTGCACCAGCTGAAGGGTCTCTATACCTCTTTAAAAGGAAAATGTGTTTCAGTTTCCATGGCTGCTACATTTCAGGTGTTGTGAATGTTTCTAGGCCATTATTTGTATGAAGTAATAAGTACGTTAGGAAAAATGCTTTGGAAACACTGAATATTGTTATAGCTACCAAAGTAAGACATCTTGAAGTCACTATGTAGCTCTACTGCTTTTGAACCCCACTTTTGAAAAATTATAGAATCATAGAATCATTTAGGCTGGAAAAGACCTCCAAGATCATCCACTCCAACCTTTAACCTAGCACTGCCAAGTCCACCGTTAAATGAGAGGCTCAATAGCACATTGCACATCCCATTGAGAGCCATCCATTTCTGTTAGTGTAAGCTTTTGCTAAAAATTTATTTCATAGTGTTACAGAGATGAAAGTGCAATTTTTTTCCCCCCCTAGTATTAGTTCTTGCTCAGAGGCTAAACAGATCCTGTGTGAATTTCAAAATGTTTCTCAAATCTGTGAGATGACTATTTTTAATTATTTTTTTTTCTTTTTTTCTTCTTTTCTTTCTTTCTTCTTTTTCTTTCTTTTTCTTTTTCTTTTTCTTTTTTCTTTTTCTTTTCTTTTCTTTTTTCTTTTCTTTTCTTTTCTTTTCTTTTCTTTTCTTTTCTTTTCTTTTCTTTTCTTTTCTTTTCTTTTCTTTTCTTTTCTTTTCTTTTCTTTTCTTTTCTTTTCTTTTCTTTTCTTTTCTTTTCTTTTCTTTCTTTTCTTTTCTTTTCTTGGCAGAGTTATTAAGTCAATATATTATTAAAGTTGGCTGTCATTTTCTGTTATAACACTTTGTTTTCTATGGCTTGTAATTTTGACAAAGCATAACTATAGGGGCTAAAAATTTACTTGCCAAATGACTGCATCAGCTTAATTTCCTGCTTGCATGCTTCAACCAAATCAATTCATCCATTTCATATGAAATGGACATATAGAAAAATATTGTTTCCATATATTAAAAAAAATTATTGAAAACATTTTTTTTGAAGAAGGTCTAACACCTTCATTCTCAGAAGAGGAAATAGAAACTTAGAGAAGATGTTACTTTTCTGTGGGAAAAAAAAAAAAGTGTTTTATAATTCTTATGAGAAACCTCTAAATGGGATGGAGTCTAAAAAAAAAAAGAAAAAAAAACTCTTTCTTTTTATACTCAGTAAAGAAATTTTTAGAAATTTGTAGCTAAATTTGCTACTCAAATCCATCTAAAACGGAACCATCCAGTGAGAGCAAAGAAAATGCTGGAGCAATGCACTGTGAGTTGGATGAACACTCAGCTAACACAAGTACCTCATGCCTATGTTAACCTCTGCTTCAGAGATCTGGGCATTAGATCACCTAACATTATGAGGAATTGTTTAAAAGGATTATTTCTGAAAATCCAGATCACTGACTAAAACTCTGATAAAGAGCCTTGCTTTCTAATTTTTCCTTTCTCTTTCTCCCCTCCATTCAGTAAAAGAGGAGTTTTGCTGTTAAGAGACTCAGAGTTTCTCAGAGAAACATAGAGGAAAAATCAAGTACCTTATGCTTCTGTGAAATATTTTGGGAAAGGATCTATGAAGCTTTCTGTGCTCAGTGAATATCATCCACTAGCAACAGTTGCTTCCTGTGTTTGCTTCCACCCACACCACAAGGGGTCCTAGAGCTGCCATTTCATCCACTGATTAGAAAAGAAATCCAATCTCCAGGTTTCTGAAATCTGTTTTTCTGTACTCTGCTGGTCTCCAGGTTTCTGAAATCTGTTTTTCTGTACTCTACTGGTGCTGTTTTGGAGAGAAAGGGAAGGCAGAGCAGTGAAATAGCTTCTTGGTGAGCTTTGTCACTGTCCTATGAGTCTGTCCTACGTTGATCTAGAACTGAATGGAGAATGATTAATAATTGGGTTTAATGCAGTTCACTGGCACTTAAAGAACTTCATCCTGATATAGGAGACCAAACCAGAGGGCTACATCTACACTTTTAAAGTAAACAGAGCATCAGCTCAAGCATTGTTTTATAACTGTCCTAGCTGACAAATTGCTAGCCTGTTGCCTAGTACTGGTTTTGCCTGAGTTAGCAAGCACTCCCTAGATGGTTCCCAAGCACAGAGAATTACCGTTAGCCACAGAACTGTCCCTAGGTACAATATGGATGCAGTCATCCTGTTTTAGTGACAAAGAGCTTTGTGGATGCAAACTGCACTACGTTATCTCACCTGAGGACTAGAAATTGTTCCCCAGAAAATATTGCTTGCTAGTATAGAAGTAGCCTTTATATCACACTTACACATTGTCTCGATCTGGGAGAACAGCAAAAGCCTGGAAATATTTAATTCTGAATAAGACTTGAATGTGGCATAAGATTATAGCTTCCTACAATCTGAGAATACACACACCTGGTGTGTGTGCCCAGATCTCAGAGATTAAGAACATTAAGAACATCCAGGCCTGTAAACCATTGATGAAGATGAGCATAGTCTTAGCTGTCTACACAGAAAACACTATATTCAGTGGCAAAGCCACTTAGAAAATTCCTGCTGTCCTTTCACGTGCCACTTGTTCTGTCCTTATTTTTCAGTTTAGTGTCCCTTGCACTGTGTCTATACAGTTGTCTGCAAAGTCATTTTTTAAACCATTCCACTGAGCCAATCTGGATCAAAAGTGACAAGATTTACTTTAGGGGATTATTTTCAACAGAGTTCTTTCTTTGTCATTCAGTTTTGGACTGACGGTGCTCAGCCCTGACTTTTGGTTGACGTTTTAAACTTCCCTATGTTTTGAGTTCAATGAGGCATTTCTTTGTGAAGCAGCATGTCTGTAGGTTGCTGAGGAGTTTCACGGCAGAGATGATTGCTTCCCAGTGGCAGATATGATTTGTGATGTTGATGTCCTTGGAGAGCTCAATGGTGAATATTAGATGGTTGTTAATAGATGTCATCAATAAACACAATGATGTAAAGGTTATCTTTTTCTAAAGAAATGGTGAATTAAATTAAGACAGTAAATCAAAGATAAAAACACTTAAAGATCAGCAGAGAATCAATTTTGTAATTAGTTGGTGGATGTTATTTCCATGATTATGGTCTATTTTCTTCTCTCTTTAAAATTATACTGAACTGACATGGAATTCAGAAATCTGATGATATAGACAGGACACTTACAGGTATTTTGAAAGTTCTACATCTTTAAAAAATAATTCAATATATGATACGCTTGTATTGCTCACTCCTACTGCGTAAAAATTGTGGGTCAGTTTACAGCTCTTTCGTGTATACATTATCTCAAATGTGTTATATAGAAAGAACATGGGCTCAGGTCTTATCATAAACTAACAGAACCAGAAACTGGCAATCATAAATATTCAAGCCAAGTGATTCTCTTCTGCTCCCCAAAGGTAGCTAACAAATGATATATTAGCCAGCCATCTGTGGAATATCCAATGTTGTTTTCAGGTGAGGGAAAGCCAACCAAACCCTCTGCTGCACTATCTTTTAACACTTCCTAAACACACTGCCTGTAGCACTTTGTTCTATACAGGAAAATTCTCCAAACTGTTCTGGGAAAGAAATTTTTATGAGCAGCAGGAGAGGATCAGCTTGCTCCTAGAAACATATCAGCACAACCCGGTGTGAACAGCAGGAGCCTGGAAATTCTTATTTACACAACTCTATCTATTCAGCCCTTTTGAGTAAATGGTTATTTGTTGTAAAAGCTTGTGTCACAGTCTCAGCAAGCTCTCTGTGCCTCAACTTATCTATGGAGCTTAAATCAAAGAATGCAGATAATAATAATAATGATGAACAACTCTTAGAAATAAAACATGGAATGGATGGACTATGTAGACAGTTTACTGAAAAGGTTAATGTATTTCACCAGTTTCCTCCAGTACATTGGATACAGTCTGTATCCTATGAACTGGCACAGCAAACTGCTGCAGCTTGCTGTTTCTTAAGTGGATATCACAGTCTGAGACACACAAATTATTCTGGCATTAAAAGCATTTGTTTTTGTGACCCCAAAGCTACTCCTTGAAAGGTTTGCCAGCATGAAAAAAAAGTATTTCAGCACTACGTTTTCTTTCTTGCATGTCATACACAGATGTATGACATGTAATTATGCTACTACAATTTCTATGTTCTTTTAAAAATACATTATTAAACAACATTATTAGATAAGTGGCTTGAACATAAAGGGATATGACCTATAACTTTTTTAGCTGAAATATGATCCTAGTTCAATTAGTCATGTCACATGTTATTCTGATGTATCATTCTAGTATTTTTCCAATCAAGAATTTTTCTTTAAAAGATCTCAAAATGTATTTTTTTGTTAACCACTTTAATCATCAGTTCTATCCTCCCTAGGATAGAAGGAAGTATAGGTAAACAGATACCTCATAAAATGTTGTACATAGAATAGTATTTTGGAACAGACTTTTATATAATGGTAAATTGTCCTGGTACTCACCAGATACACACACTGGCAGTAAATCGCCACTCTGACAAAATGTTTGGGATGACACAGAACTCAGATGTGTGGCAGTAAGACAACACTACACTGAAGTTCAGCATTAACTCAGCTGAAGAAAAAGATGCTTTCTGAGCATAAGCTATGAGTAAGAAGTCACGATTATTTTTGTTATTCTCCAGTTTTATAAATACCTTTCAAGGAATGTATATAGTGTTTTGCTTCTCTTGTATGAGTGTTGCTTCATGTACATATCCTTCTTGAACTGGTGGACATCACAAGGTTAGCCTAGGACAAGCAACATGCACCTTTCAACACAGATGGTCGAGTGCTGATTCACACAATGGACGCAGCTGTGTGGGAGGAATAGTATTAACCTGGCTTGCTCACTCCTCTCAGGTAGGTCTCTGATGGGCAAGAGTCTCTTTTCAGAGAATCATACACTAGTGTTATTCTGCAAGAAACAATTCTTGCCCCTGCACTGAATGTGTGTGTGTGCTAAGAAATCAGAAGAGACTGTGTGGTTTTACAATCTGCTGCTAAAGGTATGAGGGAAATACCTGGTCTGATGTTAATATGTAGGGGATGTAAATGCCCATTGATCTCAGTCTCGGAGTCCGTATATGAGAACTTCAAACCCCATTGGCTCAAAAAAAAAAAAAAAAAAAAATTAGTGGACTTCTGTGTATGAAAGTAATANAAATGCTCATCAGACTGCTATCTTCACTGTTGTCTATGCACTCTTGTTTACGGGAGGGCCAGCAAGACTAGAAAAGTGATGAGGCCTGCAGATGTATTATTGATTTCAGATTTTCTGAACAGAATGAAGGCAGTTCTTCCTTCCCATAGCCTTTCCACTGATGCTTTTGAAAACTGATACTGTAAGTTTTCTCAATATATGCTGAATGACATAAGGACATGTTAATTTTCATACGTCCTGCTTTTGATGCATGTTTTCCTCAATACCGAATACAATATTACAAAGCAAAGCTCTGTGTAAAACATACTAAGGAAAATGGCATAAATCTTCCAAGAACCAAATGTAGATTTTCCCCTTAATGGCAGGCAGTTTACTGTTGGTCTCCATCCTGAGGTGTTAAACTTTTTTGTCATTATAGATCCCATTCAGGGTAGTATCAGATGAACATAAAACTGTTGAAACAGTCATACAATATTACTGTGACACCTAAGTCCAGTTTCAGGGTTGAAGAAGGTACTATTCAAGACAGAACAACATGCAGTAATATGTGAAGAATATTCAAGGAAAATAAATAAATCCTAAACACTATGGAAAAACACTACTAGCAAAAAATCTGTGTGAAAAATGAAATTATTCATTAAAATAAACATACAGATATTACCCAAACTGGCTTTCTAACTCAGGGTGCTTCTATTTAAGAGACTGGCTTCTGTGATTTAATTTCACAGAATCACAGAATAGTTGAGGATGGCAGAGACATTTGGAGACTTGTGTAGTCCAACCCCATGCTCAAAGCAGTGCCAGTCAGAGCAGGATGCTCAGGGCTGTGACCAGTCAAGTTTTGAATATCTCCAAGGATGGAAACTCCACAATCTCTCTGAGCAACCTGTTCCAATGTTTGACAACCTTCACAGTAAATTTTTTTTCCTTTTCTTATATTTAAACAGAATTTCCTGTATTTCTACTTGTGCTCCTTGCCTCTTGTCTTTTCACTGGGCACCACTGAGAAGAGCCTGGCTTTGTCTTCTTTAGTCCTCCCCATTAACTACTTGTGCACATGGATAAGATTCCCTTTGAGCCTTCTTTTCTCTTTGCTGAACAGTCCCAGCTCTCTCAGGCTTTCCTCATAGTAGAGTGCTCTAGTCCCTTCATCAGCTTTGTGACCCTTCACTGGACTTGCTCCAGTATGTCCACATCTCTCCTGTACTGGGAAGCCAAAAGCTGGACCCAGTACTTCAAATGTGGCATTACAAGTGCAGAACAGAGGGGAAGGATCACCTTCCTTGACTTGCTGGCAGAGCTTTTCCTCATGCAGCCCAGGGTGATTTTGACCCCCTTTGCTTCAAAGGCATTGCTATTTCATGGTCAACTTTTGGCAGCTTTCAAAGCCAAAATCAGTTAATTGTACAGAATTATTTGGAATTAAATATCTGATGAATAAGTTGCTTTCCTTCGTCTTTTTCTTAGGCAGACATCCCAGATGTGTCCCCAGTTAAGAATTATTTATAGAATGTGTTTTACTTATTTATAGTAGCTTCATGACAAGAACTTGAGATTTGTCCCAGAATATTGTGTAGCTTTTTGCTAGCCTGTGATCTGGGCGTTAAGGCATGCTGAACCATAATAAAGCAGATTTCCTAACTTTGAAATAAATTTGTTAATTTGCTAACCTATAGAAAATTATTGCCTTTTTTTTTTCCCCCCCCAAGCTGGAAAACTCTGGTTTTCAACTATCTTTTTACCGAAGATGTATTCTGATGCAGTGTTTTGATAAAGCTTATCTCTTTGGGACACCAGTGAAATTAAGATTTTGACAGTTACATACACACACGTAAGCAGGAAATATGCGACATAATTCTGCTGAAAGCTAAATATCTAGGGTTTTCAGAAATGTGAAAGGCTGAAGAGCCACCATAGGAAGATTCAGCATCTTTTCATTACCTAAATCTGTTTCACTTTGTAGTTGTAGTGGTTTAGCTCTGGCAGGCAGCTCAGCACCACACAGCCACTCGTTCACTCACCCCGGGTGGGATGGTAGAGAGAATCAGAAAGGTAAAAGTGAGGGAACTCGGGGATTGAGATAAAGATAGTTTACTGTGTAAAGCAAAAGCTATGTGTACAAGCAAAGCAAAACAGGGAATTCATTCGCTACTTCCCATGGGCAGGCAGGTGTTCAGCCACTTCCACGAAAGCAGGACTCATCACACACAATGGTTTCTTGGGAAGAGAAATGCCATCATACCCAATTTCCCCCCCTTCCTCCTTCTTTACCCCAGCTTTTATTGCTGAGCATGATGCTATATGGTATGGGCATATATGTCTTTGGTCAGTCTTGGTCACCTGTCCTGGCTGTGTCCCCTCCTAACTTCTTGTGCAGCCCCAGCCTCCTCACTGGCAGGGCAGCACGAGAAGCAGAAGATTCCTTGGCTCTGTGTAAGCACTGCTCTACAATACCTAAAAACATTGGTGTGTTGTCACCATTATTTTCATCAAAAATCCCAAACACAGCATTGTGTGAGCCTCTATGAAGAAAATGAACTCTATTCCAGCCAAAATAATGGCAGTTGCAATGCTCTAAAACTGAACAAATAATAATAATAATAAAAAGACCTATTAAGGATTATGTAAAAAACATTTATTTGATCAATTTTTTTATAATTTGATAGAATCATAGAATCATGGAATATCCCAAGTTGGAAGGCACCCACAGGGATCATCGAGTACAACTCCTGGCTCTGCACAGGAACACCCAAAGATCAAACCATATGTCTGAGAGGATTGTCCAAATGCTTCTTGAACTCCAGCAGGCTTGGTGCCGTGACCACTTCCCTAGGGAGCCTGTTCCAGTGGCCATCCACCCTCTCAGTGAAGAACCTAATATCCAGTCTGAGCCTCCCCTGATGCAGCTTTGTGCTGTTCCCTCGCTGGTCACCAGTGAGAAGATTTAATGCTGCTGGTTGTGATTGCTTCCGTTTTGTTTGAACTAGTGATTGTGGTGATTCTGAGAAGAAACTGAGCTGTTCAAGTACAGGCAGGTGTGTGTTGGTGATTTACTTCATACTACCTCTGCTCTTTGGATTTGAAATAAGTAATAATGAACTCCTTCCAATTCCACTATAAGCTTAGGCCAGGGCTTTACTGTTCTACAGCCTACTCATCACACGTAACGGTATGGGCTGATTATAGGATATAGCTTGCTGCCCATAAAGAATAATAGAGACAATATTCACATTTTATTTTTGATTCTCAGGCTGAATTTAAATTGTATACAAGGAAAGTTCCTCCTGGTCTGACTCTTATTGAGCATAATAGCTTCTGGAATTCATGCCGGAGTACTTAAAGGTGGTAAAACTGATTACATTATAAATATCTTCTTAGCATGTTCATTGCCCCTGCTACTTAAATGCACTTCTGTTTTCACAGAAAACAATGCTTATGGTTAGCACTCTGCAGTACTCCTGAGGTGTGTTCTATCGTTATCTTTCAGTGCTGTACTTGCGGGGCATGTACAACCCAGAAAGATTAGAAGATGCATATAGAAGGTTGTTGAAAATCCAGATGAATATGTCAAGGTTCATGATCTACATTGTATGAAGATTTTTTTGTTGCCCATTACTATTTTGTAATATTATAAGTTTTTAGGAACAGAATAGTCGGAAGGCATTTGCAATCTTCACATTGTTAATGTGAGCATCCTTGGAAAGTACTGTTCACGTGCAAGACTCACTGTGAGACTACCCTGTAAATGCAAATGCTGTCCATGTCTTAACTTGCCTCTACGGAAGCCATGTTATAGCCACAGTGTGTAGAGATTAGGGACAGGTTTGAGATGCCAGGCATCTCTCACTTTATGCCTACAGGTTCTTATGTCATTATTAGACATGTCAACCTTGTAGCCCCCAGAGGTCTGCATGTACCAAGGTTCCCAGTTGTCCTATCTCAGCAGTCATATGCTTTTGATGGCTGAATACGCAAGCATAACCTTGATTTGTCTGGCACTTTCAGAGTTCCAACTTTTGTAGTGTCTGTGAAGCCAGCCTCTGTTGCTATAGCACTGAACTACAGTTAGTCTTGCTTGACAGCTCAGTAGTTTCATGCCTTGCTACATAAAAAAACCACCACCGCCAACAACATTGAACCACACTTGCTGAAGAATGCCTTTCTGGTTGGCTTGAATGGGAGATTGTTTTTCTTCTGTAGAGTTCTTTGTTCTTTGTTTTACTTCTCTATCTAGAAGAAAATCAGACTCTGAAGAGCACATTCTGAGCATAAAAAATGGACCTTTTCCAGTCCCTGTTCTTTGAGTATTGCTCTCCTTCCACTAAGACTGTTGTACAGCCTGGTATTTGAAAAAGGAGAAATGGCTAGGGTTAAATCCTCTTCGTCCTTCCCCACTGCGTCCTCAGGGATAGATACCAAATTGCAAAAGCCTTCTCCCTCAGGCCTGTATGGCCTCTCAAAATCTGTTACTCACTTTATCTTTCCAATGATTCTTCACCTAATTTACAGTTTTATTATTCTCAACAAGAGTTTTCATCTAGATAACCTCTCTTTTAGAGAAGGTATTGATCTGTCCAAGCAGCAGCAGATTTCTCTCATCATTTAAGAACCAGGAGGAACTTTGGACTTGTACGTCACTCATTGGCAAGGGAGTATGTAAGAAAAAGACTATGACTAGAATCTAAGGTGTTCCAGAAGTATAGTGAATTGTGAGTCATTTTGTCAAATACTTTTTTACTAGATTTACACAAAAGTAGTGTTTTAAAGGTACGTGACATGTAAGTGGGCCAAGAATAATGCTCAAAACAATTCATTGAGCTCAAGTTCCTTAAAGACCTTGTATTTCTATCCAAACCCTGATGGACTCTACTTTGCTTCTGGAAGGTCTTCCTTAAAGTAGCCTGAGAGTTCACAGTCTGGTTCAGTCACAAGTGAATGGGCAAGTCTTGAAGGGATTTGGCAGGGTGATTGTTAAAGACAGTAATATCAAGAAAAAATATCCAAAAAAGAAGTATATTTTTTTTATGCAGAGACATTTTTTTCAGTCATTCTAAACATGCTTATCATTTGTGACAACATTTCAAGCTTGCTGAGAAGGGAGTAAAATTCACAGTTGTGCTAACACTCCTGTCTGTTTTACTAAAACAGATTTCTATTCCAGTTTCTCAGTGGTATTTTCTTTAGTTGTCAGACTGAGGGTCATATTTGTAAGGATATGTGTAAGTGCATACAGCTGCTTGGAAAGTGGTCCTTCATATTTCCATACAACAGCTGCACATGTTACAGCTGGATGGACTATGAGATGGAACTTGACCAAAATATTTTATATAAAAAGGGACACTGCAAAAGTCCTATTAAGTTACAAAAGCAATTGAAGGGGGGTTTGTAAGGAGGTTTCATGGGGATTTGACAGATTAAAAGCTAATGACTCTACTGTCACAGTTTCAGTGGAAATCCATCTTGATCTCATTAACAACAAAGAGCTAGAGACACATGAGAACAGCAGTGAAAACAAATGATTCAGAATGCAATGGAAACTATTATTTAGATTCCAGGGCTGCTCCTATATGCACAGGTCATAGGTAAACCCAGAACAGGAGAAAAAGCTGTTAAAATGTAAAAGATGAATGACTTAATGTAACTCAGAGTTTAGCCTTTCTTTATTAAGTGTTTAAGAAGCAGATTTTTGCAGTAAATCTATACCTACAAGGGAGTTTGTGTCATAATAAATCGTATCAAAATCATGAGAAATTGCAAGAATAAAATCCCAGAAGACAAGATGGTTGAATTTAAAGTGTTTTTAATTTGTAAAAGATTTTCGCTCCTGTCCATCCAGCTCAGGTTCAAAGCGAATTCTTTTTTAACTTGTTGCTTGGTACAGGTGAGATAACTTCTTAATAAGCCACTCACCAAAAAAAACGCAATAATTTGGCAAACCAATATGACCTTTTAGATAATCATGTGTGATGTAAGAGTGTAAATCTTAACCAGCTAACATGAAAGCAACTCTCTGTGTGCTGATGCTTCACATTTTAGTTTAGTAAGTACCATTTTATGCTTGAAAAAGAAAAACATTACCAAAGAGTAATTCAAATTTCTGTGCTTTTGTGTGTGTGTCGGAGCATATATCTCTGATTTTTTTTTTTCCTGAGATCATAGTTTTTGTGATTATTAGGTTTTATTTCTTTTAGCAGTCCTGAAATGAGATTTTATGGGACAAATCAGAAACCAATATGTGTTAAATATTATTTGAGACATGGAGTTTTAAAGATGGTACCTAGTTGTCTAATTTTGTCACCAAGAAAAAGAAATACTAAAACAATGATCCTAAGTAAAAGAGTTTCACGTAAAATTTAGAGATTGAAAGCTGAACTAGAGTTCAAAGTGGCTCTTAGTATTTTTTATTGTAAGTGGTCCTCCTTTTGTGATGCTTTAAGATGTCATGTAGATTTCCACCATTGCCTTATAAAAATGTATAGTTTAAACTGTAAACAATCGCACTAGTGGATTTTATTCTGTTCATGAAAAGTTATTTCTGATTTCCTAGAGCACCTTATTAAGCCTCTTAACCGATCTTTTTCTTTTCTATGATTATAAAAAAAAAAAAAAAAGCTTCATAGCTATGCTGCTCCTAATGCAATAAGATCATTGCCTCTCATCCTGATTAGTTTCATCTTACCTTTCCTTTAACACTAACAAGCATGTATATATTTTAGTTGACTATAACTTTTTGAATAGGACCTTTTAGTTCTTGTGTTTTTACTTTACTTACTGGCTACTCTTATTATGCAAGGAAAGATGGTGTGGGGAATGTATAGATAGCTCTTCCCAGTGCAATTGATTGACAGGTAGGCTTTTCCAGTCATATAGCTCCAGACTTCTATGGTTCAATTTGTTTGCCTAAACAAATGTGTGTAGTGTCATCTGGGACCCCATCCCAGTGGTCTGGTAGCAATGACAAGAGACCTAAGAAAGACCCATTAAGTGGACAGAAAAAAATGAATTAAGGCATCTGAAACTGTACCAGATGCAAACTTTCAGGCAGTGGGACAGCACTAGGCACCTGAATTCCTAGTACCTTAAATGGAACATGCTATTTCTTGATTGTTATGTTCATCATTCTAATTCTAATATATTTGAATTATTTATCATTAGAATAAATGATAGAAAAACAGAGAATTTATTCCACAATCCGACAGAAATTATATATTGTTAAAGATCTCTATTTTGACACTGAGATTTCAGGTCTAACAATAGGGACCAATAAGTCCCAATCCGCACCTGGGATGACAAGCTGTGGGTTCAGACTTTTTGAATGCAGGTATGCATCTTTACCTTACAGCATGTTTTATTGGGGGTGCACACACCAGGTAAGAAGAGAGTTGCCAGTGCCCTATGGGTGTGATGGTATCACCCCGATGGGCAGCTAAACTTCACAACTGCTCTCTCACTCCTCTCTCCCAGCTGCTGCTTCACAGCAGTTTTTCTTCTTTCTTCAGTCTGCTCTCCCAGAGGCACAACCAACATTGCTCACGGGCTCAACTCTGGGCAGCGGTGGGTCCCTTTTGGAGCTGGTTGGAGCTGGCTCTGATCTGACATGGGGCAGCTTCTGGGCTCTGCTCACAGGGGCCATCCCTGCAGCCCCCCACTACAAAAACCTCGCCATGCAAGCCCAGTACAATGGGATCTTATCATAAGGCAATATGTAATTAGCTTTTAAATAGGCATCATTCATAATGATCATAGCTATCTACACAAATGAACTTATCCCAGAGATTCTTACTGCCAATATTTTTGATGTTCAATGTGCTGCTGACCAATTTATCTGTGTGGGAGTTATTGATGAGTGTTAAACTTGATTTAGGTCTGCAATTACAAGACATACCTTTCCAATATTTTTCAACCCCCTGTGGGCCACTGTGGAAGATTCATGGGCTCCATAGTCTGCCACAGAAGAGTTTTGTATCATCACAACAGGGGTGCATGATGTGTTCCACAGAGCATGACATGAAGGCAAGGGTGTCGTGTATACTTGCAGTCTGATAGACCGGTGTTGAAGAATAACACTGGTTAAAAGATGCTAAATTTAACATTACCTCCTCTACACTATCTGTAGAGGTTAGGCTCAAAAGTAATCTATTTCTTCAGTTGCTGTTAAGGTTCCTTTTTGGAGTGAAATTTTGTCTCCCAAAAGAAACCTGGAAATTGACTCATTGAATGTAGGTGTAAATGGATTGTAAACGAGCACCAGGGAGTGAAACAGTTAACAGGCCTATGTTTCTTAGCCTATGCAAACAAGCAACAGTGACACCTTATTCAGCTGCTGTGACATTTAAAACTAGAGTGAGAAAAACACTAGAAAAGCGAATATCTGTAAAAAGAACAATGATATAAAATAGCAGTACATAAGCAAGCACCTGCAAATCTTTATTGAATGCCAGAGCTATTCAGTACCATCACCAGTAGAGCAAAAGTCCAAAGAGACATGTTCTTCATCTCCATGGCTATAATTTCTGTAATGACTTTAGGTCAACTCTAGAAATAAAGTGTATCTTCAGTAGTTATCCAGGATTCCAGTTTAATTGAGTTCAAAGAGCATTTGCAGAGGAGGAAGAGACTGGATGGCACTGACCTCCTGTGGGTAAGAATCAGGACCACTGCAAGCAGTTGGTTGAGCTAGTGGCAGCAGTGAGGTAGGGGGTCAGCTCACTATGAATCTTCAGTTCAAGTTATAAACAAAAGTTTCAAAGTACCTTTTAGCAAGAACTGGCAAGTCTTTTATACACTGACCCCAGCAAAACACATGAACATACAAGACAATAATGCATTAATTAATCTCCAGTGGTAAGTTGTCAAGAATTAACAGTGTGATAACCACTGTATCATAAGCAGTCCTGTTTCTAATGTTGTTGGTTAGTCTGATGTAATTGCTACTCCAATCGTGTATTTACTGAGTTATTTCTGCTATATAGCAGAAATGTCTTGTGGATAGATATGAGAGAGGAACTGAATTTACAGCATATATTAAGGATTAGCACTCAACTTTACAAGTTTCCCTTATTCTGCATTAGCAGAGATACATACGACTTTGTTGCAGTTATAATTTAAAAGAACATTTTAAGGTACACTGCATTTTTTATTTTCACTTACTAAATGAAAATGTTAAGGGTCGCCAAACTGCAAGTTTGCTTCTTGCTGCAATACAGTGGAATTTGCAATGCAAATGTGACAGAAAATAGTAAAACGGGAAAATCTTTTCTGTTAATGTGGAACATTGCAAAATGTCCATATCCTCTCTTTGGACATATATATATTTTTAAACTTAGAGTAAATAAACAGACTGTGAAATATTCATAGATTCACACTGTCCATGATATATAAAAAGGTACCAGCTCTAGTTAGATATTGTTGGATATTGACTTTCTACGTCATTTTTGAGAATACATTCCTTTATAAAATACTTCAAATTATTATATTTTCAATTAAAACATTTTTTAATTTCATAACCATAATAGAATATTAAAATGACACATTAATATATCTTGCTTCCCCCCACCCCCCACAAGATTTGGCATGCTTTTTCATGTTCTTTAGAGTTTGGATAAAATTTGCCACCTTTGTGAGACTGAACAACCTTACATTGAAGGGTATTACTAGAGAAGACTCCAAAGGGATTTGCTAGACACAGTCTCTCTTGGGACACCTTAAGTTAAAGGCTGAAGTTAAATTGGGGTACCAGTAGTCTCTGTCAGTTTTGCAGTCAGCAACATGAAATTTTGGATTCTGGCTTGTTAGACAAATTTTGATTCCAGCCTTCATGAGCCATGCACTCATAATTATGCAGTTGCAGTTTTGCAGATACAACTTACAGTGCATGTAAGTACAATTTCCTGTCCTTTAGGTTTTTGGAAGCCTGACAGCTCTTGCACATTTATCTGCTAGGTCTCGTCTACAGGGAAAATTTCATGGCTTTAACCTGAGATGTTAACTTCCATGGATTTCTGTTCATACTTCTAGTTCAATTTCTGGATCAGGTTTTGACTAGGTTAGAAAAGGCTCAGAGTATGCTGAAAAAAAAAGCTACTTGAAAATAAAAACCAGGATGATTGAAACAAAATGCAAGAATACTGCTTTTAGATCAATTTAAGTTAAACAGTGAAAGATCCTATAAACATTTCAGCCTACATTGAATTATTGACATAATTCCATACGATTCAAGTTCATAAGCTTGAAGTTGGGCATCGCCTTATGTGCCTGCGTGACCAAGGACTAAGTGTTCTGAATTCAGCCCATAAATTCAAAGGTGAGTCTAGTGTACAGAACTTGAAAAGTCAGCCCACCTAGCAGTAATATATGCAGGAATGTATGTGCTGCATGCTTGTTTGTTTTTCGTCCTTATGTATGTGTGTATGAAATTCTCCCTTGTTACTAGTTATTTCACAGTATGAAGTGTTTTTAATTTGTCAAAATAATAAGAAAATATAAATCAGGAGTACTGCAGGTGGTGATGAGGGTATGGGGAGTTGGAAAAGTCAAGAAAATGACAATCAATATTTCATCGGCATATCTCAAGAGGTTTCTAAAACCCCATTTACAAAATATGAGACATTTTAAGACATAGTATATATTTTCTGCTGAATAGCTGTATATTTTAATAATTTATTACACACTCAGCACACAGAAGTAGTGGCTTCTTTCTCTATTTTTTTCCTTGGCATGGAGATGTAGAAGAGAAATATGAAAAAAAAAATCCTTGGAAGACTATCATTAGTAGACTATGTGATATCATTAAGGTGATGACATTTTGCTGCCAATGTAAAAATAAGGAGGCAGAGTTAACAGATCTACTTGTCCGACGAAGCCCGGCTTTACTGCCTTGGTTATTTTTCCTGAACGAAAGATGTAGTAGGGGAATGCCTCAATGTGGAGTGAAACTGAGAAGATGATGGATAAAGATGGACTCTGGTCCACTGATGCTACTGTACCAAGTTTATGTTATACATAGCACATACAAAAGGGTGCACTTGTGAATTTTGGGTAATCTAAGAATGGCTTCTCTGTGTTCAAAGGTGGATGCTGACTGCACTGTCCTCTGTGTGGTTGTAGGAGAGTGTGGATAACGCAGAAAGACATGATTTCATGTTTGCTTACATTTAACTAGATAGCTGTAAATTGATTTTTCACTAGGGGTGATCTGTAGCTGACTAACTGTGGCATCTTCTGGCTACAGCTTTCAAAACAAAAATTGTGCCTGAGTCTGTTTTCTGTCTTTATGCCAGCTAGCACAGTCTGGCTGCATTCATACTAATAAAATATTTTAGAGCTCAAGAGAGGGTAACCA
The DNA here is from genome assembly GCA_013399475.1 of Chauna torquata. NCBI lineage: Eukaryota > Metazoa > Chordata > Aves > Anseriformes > Anhimidae > Chauna > Chauna torquata. The sequence goes on along the minus strand of VXAL01006594.1, from coordinate 168,867 downwards.
CAACCAGACTGCTTACTAGGAATGATATCTGTTTTAGACTAGCTATTAAATCATGGACAGAAATAGTTTGGGAGATTTGTCTTTGTCTGCAATTCTAAAAATCTAACAGTGCAGGTAATTATATTCCTGTTACTGCAAGTATACTTGTACATTGCTTAATTTTCTAGTACATATGCATCCTTAGAAGGGAATTTCTCTCACCTGTTTTAGGAGTGAGATACAGCTGTGTATTACAAAACCTAAATTAATATGTTGGCATATAAAAAATCATGGAGTGCTGGTTGTCCACACTCCAGTTATGGACAGGAAAAATCAAATCAATAGAATTACTGGAGTCTATTCATCGTTTACTGAAGTGTGATTTGTAGTCATTGGCCACAGGCCGGGACAGTCAGTACATTTTTGAATCAGCACTGTGTACGTAAGACATTCACATGGGCATGGCAAATATGAAAGAGCCTATAGGATGCTTGTGCCTTCATGGAAGAGCAGCTGGAGGCCAGATAAGGTATTTCAAACAGCACTAGGTGACCTTTTTTAGGCATCTGAAACCGACTTGGTCACTTCCAGAACACAGTTCATACAAGCTATTTTAGATTCCCATTTGAAGATGGGATATATAAGTACCTGGAAACTCTTAATTGTCTCTATAATTTTAAGGGGAACCTGGCAGGGTTCTACCATTATTGCCTGCTGGGTGACTTCAGGATCCACAATACAAGTAGATAAGATCAAATATTTGCCCATATATTCAAACCTCACTACTATATTGGAAAAAAAGTATGGAGTTTAACAATTTTTCTGGTAAGAAATTAAAGATTCTCTGTAATGATTGTGCTTTCATTCTAACATATAAGTAATGGAGACATGCTGTGATATGCATGAGATAATGCAAAAACCAGGCCTGGACCCACACAAAGGTAAGAATTCACTTCTGAGTTTTTACAGTAGGATCAACTTGTACAAATTACTTGCAAAGATCTATGTTATTATCTAAGGAAGATCTGAGCTTCTCTCATGACCATTTATGAGAAGATGAAAGGAGGACTTCTGAGCAGTAAGGGAATGACTGCCTAGCTGATTAAATTCTGTTATCTATCTATCTATCTGTCTATCTATCTATATTTTGATAGATTCACTACTGAGTCCAAATTATAGAGGGAATATTTGGATGCAGATGTCCCTGTTTTTTTCCTGTTTCATTTGTCTTCTGTATTGATTGTAGGTGGCAGTGGGGGGACTGCAGGTTTGGCCTCTGTGAAAAGATGTCAGGGGCTTCCCTGTGATGGACACAGCCAGTTCTAGCGGGTTCCAGACAGCTCTAATATGGACCCAACACAGCCCATCAGTGAAGCTGGTGGCATCTCTGTGAAAACGTAATTTAGAAAGGGCAAAAAGCAATGGAGGCAGAAGAGGAAGGAAGTAAAAAGAGTGAAAAACAGCTGTGGAAACACCAAGATCAGAAGAGAAGGAGAAGAAGGATGAGGATAAGGATGAAGATGAGGATGGAGAGGTATTCCATGGTACCAGAACAGATATCTACCACAGCCCATGGGAGAACCACATCAAAGCAGTTGAATGTTTCCTGAAGGAACTGTGACCTTTGAAGAGCCCACACTGGAGCGCAGTTTTATTGACAAGTCTACAGCCCATGGGAGTGCTGCTGGTGGAGCCAAGGAAAATGTGAGAGAGAAAGTGGCAGAGAGGAACTGTTATATTTACTGACCATAATCCTCCATCCCACATACCCTATGCACCACTTAGGACAGAAGGTAGAGGAGTTGGGAGAGAAAGAGTGAAGTTGAGCCTGTGAGAGGGGAAGGAAAGGTGGTATTTTAATGTTTGTATTTTTTTTTCATGACCCAATTTGTTTAATAAATTAAATTAATTTCCCCCAAGTTGTTTTGCCTGTGACAGTAACTTGTAAGAAATCTCCCTATCTTTATCTCACCCCTAAGCTTTGTCATCCTATTCTGTCACCCTGTTCCTTTGAGGAGGAGTGAGTGAACATGGATGAGTGGATGGATGTTTGGCTGTTTTCCAAGGCTAAACCACCATAGCTTCAAACAGTTGAGATTAGCATAGAATACAACATAATATGTATCCTTCACTAATGATTTCTAAGAACATATCCTTAAAAACATTAATTAGGAAGTGAGTTTCTTTGTGATATTGTAACTAACATTTTTAATATACATTTTTAATTAAGTTGCCTAAACTGGTGCTAAAGCAGGGGAGCAGCCACTAAGGGCTTGATTCATTTGCAAATACATAAACACTTTATGCTACATGAAGTACCCTGGGGGGTATCTGGCACTTCAGAAGGGTTTCCTGTAGGTCTTGTGTCTTATCTGAGAGTTGCATGCACATATTTTTCTTATCTGATGACATCTGAAATGACACTAGATGCTAACAGCCGGTAAAGTAAATACCTCTTTAGATTCTGCTAACCGAACATACTACATTTCTTCAGACTAATGTTGCAAACCTGTAAACATCTAAGTATGGGCTTTTGAATTTAAGTGACAATGTCAACTTAAGTTTTACCCTTCATATACGCTCCATTGTGTTCTGGATTTTATTTTATTTTATTTTATTTTATTTTTTAGTTTACTCTTTGCAGATGTGAGATATGAGGTCTATTCTTTCTTTAGCTTTACAATTAAATTTTTCTTCTCCAGATTCATGTGATGTTTCCATACAAGGTTCCATTTATTGAAATAACTGAAGAAATATATTTACAATTTGGATGAACATATATCCTTTGTTTTCCATCCCAGAAAACTTATTTTCTACATTAAAATAGATATTGGCCCATTCACTTAGCCTTAAACAGAATACGGTGTACACAGAGGCCCTTTATAGTTTAAAAGTTTGAGAGATATGCTATAACTAAGTTAAAACTAATCATCTTTAATTTAGGCTGTAGGTCTTCTCAGCATGACTCATTCCCTCATCATTATCTTACCCTTCCAGCGTTACTAAAATGCTACTGTAATTAAGATCAGTATCTTACGAAATTTATCCTGAGGAAATTTACAACAGAAAAAGAATACTTTTCAGTTTTTGACAGTATGAGACATAACCTCCCTTTATTTTATAAAATTGACAGTATATGACTTCACTACATGGTAAAGAAATCTTCTATGTGATTAATGTATTTAAATACAACTCTTATGATTGCAGAATACCAAACAGGTAAAACTACACTACTACTGTGTTGGGAATAATGTGACTTCAACAGTCAGAATTAAAATGCTTAATAGAGTTGCTCCAAAGTCGAGCTCTATTTTCAGTCATTTCAAATATACATTTTTATCAAGGCAGGTAAATTGAAGCAGTATTTTCAAAGACATAAAAGGCAAGTACAAGGATAGAGAAATAAACAGGCACATAGACACACGAACTGAACAGTCTTTCCCCCCAGTTTTACAGAAATATTTAAGTAATGATATAGAACATTAAATAAATCAGGTAGATACATGCATGAAATATTCTCGGTCGAAGACCTTTTTTTAATTGAAGCAAAATAATACAAAAAAACATGAACAAAAACAAACAAACAAAACAAAACAAAAGCAAAAAAGTCCACAATCAACTTCAGAGGCAAAACCATTTTTATTCAGAGGCAAAACCATTTTTATCCAACTACATGAGAAGTGGTCAGCTTCATTATGTTAAGCAAAGTTTTAAATCAACAACTGCGGGCAACTGTGTAATCAAGAGTATAACCAGTCAGTTTTATCAGCTCAAGAAGAGCAGAATTTTTACACTAAGGTCTTCATTGTAATTATAGTAATGAATGCATAGTGGCATTGGTGAAGCTGATAACAAAGTTATGATTAGACTTTTTGTTGCTGTTTTGTATTTTTTGTCCACTTAATAGAAGTACTTTTATGGGCCACGACAAAGACTCAAATACCTACAGATGCCTGCATTTTTTCCTGTACTCATTATCTCAACGTATACGTGGAATCATCTCCATTACACACACAAAGAGAAAGTATGAGGTTATATTATGATCCTTATTATTTTGTCAGTTTACTTTCCAAGTAGATATTGATTAAATAAATATGACTAGGTGATAAAAATGAAGAGTAACCAATACTATTCCAGTGTCAAAGTTAATATCTTAAATTTCTATTGATGTTTGTGTTTTTATATCTACTCTACAATGCAAAGAACAGGGTAGACCAGGAACTGCTAGGAAAAAAAAATAAATAAAGAAAAAAAAAGTTAGAGGAAGAAATTAATAAAATAAAAGGTAAAAGTCAAATAGAAATTTTTGGTTTTGGAAAACCTCATGATTTTTACAGTTAACATTAAGGATACTTAATGATATCAGGATACTCCTGACATTGTCTTTTTACAAATTTATATCAGAAACATTACTTCTTTTATCAACAGTCTAAAATAAAGCAGCTAAATTTGTTTCCCAAAATTTTATTTTTATGGTACAAGACTTCATAGATAATTTCATATTATATGTGGGACCTAGAACTAAAAGCACAGATATTCTCATGACAGTTATCATCTGTCTGTCTGTCTATCCTGACAGAAATGGCAAAGCAAGAAAATTTAAGAGATGTGTCTGTCCTGTAAAGTGTTTTAGTGGACTTTTAGTCACCTTTAAATAAGCTAACTTCAGTTCTTGAAATAACCTATCAACAGAGACAGGGATTCTTATGAGTTTCTTCACTTCAGACTTGCTGTCCTGATTTCAAAGAGATCCCATGGAATAAATAGATGAGATTATATGATCAATTAAGGAATTCAGGACTGGATTATTATTATTATTATTTTCCTGACAGGCTCTGATTTTCCATATAGAGAATTAGAAAAATAGTCCCTTAACTTACAGAAAATTGAAGGAGGAGGAATGCTCTAAGGATGTATCTGAATAATAGCATCCCACTACCTCTTTGGAAATGTACTTGAAATATATCTGCACTGGAGACAAAAAAATGAAATGGAACTGAATGTATCAATTTCACTGACTTCACCATTTGGGGAGAGAACCTTGCTCTGTTCATCATTTTTTTGTGCTGTTTTAACCTTATGAAAGTTTTAAATCATTCAGCTCTGCTGGTCAATGTGATGGTAGATTACAGAGGCAGCACTTCAAAGCTGCAGGAGCATGATCCATTTTCACTTTCTTTTGAAAAGACATGCCAGAGTTATTCCAGCCAGTTCAAAAGGCACAGAAACAGGGAAATCAAAGCGGTAATAGAAAGTACAAACAAAGCCTAATGTCTGCTGGGCCTGATTCCCATACTTCAGCCCTTCCAAGCACAGAAGGTTGACACTTCTTGTCCTTTACGTTTAAAGGCCAGTTCTTCCTCACCTGTAGATAAGAGACAAAGGAGTCAGTAGCATACAAGCATCTGCTCTTTCTTTTTTCCTGGGTTGCTCCTACCTTTGTCTACTAATAGATATAATTTACTTTTGTGTTGTCTATCATACTTTTTTCTTTTTTTTTTTTAAACTACATATATTATCTGAGGCCCTTTTCCAGAACAGACCCCGACCCTTCTGACTGCTATTCCTTTTTAACTGGGCTGCAATCCTCTATGCTGGCTATTGCTAATTGGTCCCTTAGTTGCAGCTAGAGAAATAATTGGTTTATATTGGCTTCTTTGAGCCATGATAGTGTCTTTACATCTTATCTCATTCACAATACTCCTGAATACCTGTCATGCTGAAAGATTCAGAAGTTCAGAGCTTTAAAAATTCTAATACTTTTGGTATTAAAGACTGGTCCTCAGAGTATGTCTTTGGATTTGAGTAAGGTTGCCAGTCTTAAATTGTATATTCTGGGGTAATTATAGATGGAGACTGTGCACAGATTCATTCATGGGGGTTCAGCAATTGAAGGATTGCCACAGTCTGACCTAGTAGAATACTGTTAGCTTGTTTTGCCATAGAAATATATGTACAGCCTTCACTGAAATCCTGCCAAATGAGGTAACATGCATCTTTATACTGGGCTGTGACTATACCAACTGAATACTTAAAGGTCACAGTCAAAGCTTTGTAAAAGACACTGATAGATTATGATGCAGAAAGGTGACAATGTATTGTCTGTTGAAAAAAATAGCTGTGGTAACATACCTGTTTTCCCAGCTCCTGGAGCACAGCCAGCTACATTGGTATTATGATATAAATGAGTTTGTAAAGTTCATTTAATGGTGTATCAACCTGTTTCCTTTAGCTGATAGCAGCTTTTTCTCATTCTTAAGAGTGTGCAATTTATTCTCTTTGCTTTTCAATTTTCTTTGTAGTGCATAAGCTATCCAAAAGTTTTTGGCATGAATTTCAATGCTGTTTACATTATTAGACAAGCAAACGTGAGGTTATAGAGCTTTATGGGAACATTTTGATTTGTTGTTTGTTCAGGTTCTCTTTTCTTCAGTGTCCAGCAATAATGTTTTCTAATTGTCCTATTTATTTTGTTGAAATAGTAATCAACCTAGTATTGGAAGGAATCAGCTTTAGGAAAATAAATATTTTTTGATGAGTTTCACCTATATGCTTTTGTTGCAACTTACAAGGTGTGACTTTAAAGATGCTTAATGCATTTTTTGGCATACTTCCACCAAAAATTTGTGAAACCATTTTAAATCAAAAAATATTTTNTAATGGGTTTACAGCTCTCTCTGGACATGTATACTTTTATACAAGGAGCAATGAAAATATAGCTCCTGATGCTGAAGCTGTGCACCTGAGCTATTAAGGACAACAGTGTATTTAACTTCTGGATGCAAATTGCTTCTTCTAGATTCAGTCCAAGTACTGCAGGCCACAGCTTCCAGGTACTTTGGATTCTGTGATTAGCTTGGACAAAGTCACTCTGGACTCACATGTCAATGCTTCTTGTGCAACTTAAACTAGTAAAGCACAAGCACCCAAACAGCAGGGTAGCTGGATTATTGAAGGGAGAATTTTATAATGAGCTTTGTCAGAGGAGCACTTCATGAAACACCAAATTAGCTACTGCAAAGGCTACAATAAGCTGTAATGAGATTTAAAGACTTATCTACCTATTCTTTCACAGCTACAGAATGATCATGTCCTTGCAGAATTTACTATAAACCCATTAATGCCACAACCAATTTTATAGTACAAATTTATAAAAAGGATATGTGCACAAGATTTTGTCCCCTCCTATCTTTGAAGTATAATATTTTAGGATTCACCGGCTTGCTATATATTAATATTTTATCCCTGTCTTGAGGATATTGATCTTTAATATCAATTGCAGCATCTGCACTATTCATATCCTAAGTTATCAACAAGTCAGATTGATTTGCACTTATTATGGAGGTTATTGTGAAGATTATTTCAATTGATTCATTTTATTCAGCAAATGAGTTGGAAAAGGATAGAATTTTAGATTTTGTGACCTGAAACTGAGTACCGAATACTAAGCTCTGTAAGGTTGATTGAGTATATTTTTGAGTGGATTTTATTTGTTTGATTTTATTTATCTGTTGTGCACAATTTCATTCTGTTAAATTACAAAACAATGATTATTGAGACCCTAAAGGAGAAGTTAGAAACATTAGTACAAGAACACTCTTTTAAGATGTCTTTAAATTCAGTGTAGCAGAACAACATAGTCAATAGGCAAAGCAACTACCCTAAGTTGAAGTGAAAGCTGAGAACTCCCATGCAACAAATTAAATTAACCATTAAACACATAATAGCAGAAACACAAAAAAGTTGCAAAAACAAGAATAGTATCTGTGCTATTGCTCTATTATGACTGAAATTAAAAAACAATAATTTATATTGGAAGGAGCCGTTAGTAGAGAGTGAAGTATTTTAGATGTTGATTTCATGGAACTTAAAATGAAGAAAATTATATGTTAACAAGCAAAAAATGCTCACAATGGGAAAATGTTTCATCATTCATGCACACATCCTTTCATGCTCTTTGAATTGAGTTTCAGAAGGGAAATAATCCGTACTACATCTTTAAAACCACCTGAACAATGTAATTCACTGTCTTCAGTGCTGAGATATATTTAAAACAGTTTGTCTTTAACCTCCATAAGGACTGCATGTTTTTTCCTTTTTTCCCAACAGTTCCATGAGCTGGGTGATCCTGGGATTTGTCATCCTGGGAGTGCCAGCATACTTGGGTGGAAGACAAACATTTTAGGATTGCACTGAGTCATGTACATGTGGGGTGATCAAATAAGGTGGAGACAAAGGACTTTTGCTAAGAATTTCCTAAGTGTAGACTTAGCTTAAATAGATACAATTAGCACTGAAATAACACAATTATATTTTTAACATGTATGAAGAAACACAGTAACATTCATTTTTAGATTGTGATTAATTATTCTCCCATGTGATCTTAGCAATTATATTTTGGAGTGATATTTAGCTAAATCCTCTAATAGCAGAAATGGAAAATATAATCAATGGTTTATTTAAATATATTTACCTTCATCTTTTGTGTAGCTTTTATTTTTGTTTTAGCAAGATCTCTATGTCTCTGAAAATAATTAGTGCATTACAAGTTTCGGTACTGTATTATTTAAACATTTATTTTTAGAATGCAAGGAGGAATTGCACATCTCTGTAATTCAAAACATGAGATGATTAGTTTAAAATTATATCTACCAAGAACAATGTATCTCTCAAATCAGTCTTTTCTGTAGGTGGTGTTACGGAATTTGTTGCATATATTAGAGGATTAATTTGAAACATTTTTTCTCCCTGAGGTAAGCTCATAAGATCATCTGCTGATGATTTCTTTTGATGAAACTATATTTCTAATTTTTTTTTTTTTTTTTCCTGAGTGCATTCTCACTTATTGCATTGCTGGAAAAATGAAAAAGAATTTTCAAAAACAGTTTCAAAAAGATTTCTCTCTCTCTCTTTTCCCAGTCTAAATCACTATAAACATGTTGATTTCATTTAAAACATATTCAGCATTTAAAAAATATTCAGGGACAGAAAGCTCAACAGATCCTTTTTTTTTTTTTTTTTTTAATGGGGATGGAATTAGGAGCTGTTCCCATCACTTTTCCACTATCCTAGGCTGAAATCAAAGAAGAGCTGTTCATACAAGATTTCAAGTACATGCAAAATTAGAACAAGTATTAGAATTAGAATCAAAGTATGTCCATTTTAGGTTATTGCTTGGCCATAGTTATAAATCTGGGTGAAGCTGTCCTGAATATTACTCTACTGTTTTGTCATATTACTGGAAGATTCAGCAGTTAACTATACTGACTTGCACCCTTGAAGATCTGATATCAAGGATGTTGACCCACAGATGCTATGCAGACAGGGAATACACCCAATGAAAGCTTGAAGAGCGAAATTCTTTCAAAATGATGATGTGAACATAAACAAACAACTTGAATAGATCTTGAATTAATGAAATGACTGATAAAGAAGTCATCACAGATCCTTGAAACTAGTCTGCCTCCCTATGTGTATGTGAGAACAGGAAACTCAGAGGGATGGAAATGAAACAGAGAAAGCAGGTGGGAATTCAGTTTATTTATTCTCTTTATTTTGTTACCTGAGCTGGATAGTTTCATACTAGCTTGGGTATTTCTGCATGGTGATGCAATCTATTGTATAAATATACCCTTAAGTCACTTTGTGCCTTCCATATGATTTCATTTTCATAGAAACATATTGGATTTTTTCTTTATATTCTTGAAAGTAACTTTTCTCTGGAGATGAAAATGTACAACCCAACTACGCTTGAGAGAGTCTAGAGAAGGGCAACGAAGCTGGTGTGGGGTCTGGAGAACAAGTCTTACGAGGAGCAACTGGGGGAGCTAGGGTTGTTTAGCCTGGAGAAGAGGAGGCTCAGGGGAGACCTCATCGCTTTCTATAGGTACCTTAAAGGAGGCTGTAGAGAGGTGGGGGTTGGTCTATTCTCCCACGTGCCTGGTGACAGGACGAGGGGGAATGGGCTAAAGTTGCACCAGGAGAGGTTTAGGTTGGATATTAGGAAGAACTTCTTTACTGAAAGGGTTGTTAGGCATTGGAATGGACTGCCCAGGGAAGTGGTTGAGTCGCCATCCCTGGAGGTCTTTAAAAGACGTTTAGATGTAGCCCTTAGTGATATGGTTTAGTGGAGCTCTTGTTAGTGTTAGGACAGAGGTTGGACTAGATGATCTTGGAGGTCTCTTCCAACCTAGATGATTCTGTGAATTCTCTGAATTCTGTAATACTTTAATTGACATAGTTAAAGAAGGATAAGAAACAAAGAGATCAAATCTTATAAAAATTTTGAACTTACATCTAATTTCTAAGATAAATATTGACTGTAAAGTTTTTTACAAGCAGCAAATTTATAGTATTTTAGTATTGGTTGCCTGCTGGTGTGGTAACATTTTCAAAGCATTTGTTGAAATTTTTAATGCTTTTGATGGTAAATGGACTCATAAAATTCTTGGTACAAGTCTTCAAGTATTTTATGAACTTCTGATTTCAACAGAACTTTTACAATCTGGAGTCTGTAAATGATAAATTCATGCCATCCAGTAGGGACCAAATAGTATATCATAGTATACCAAAGCTGATCTCAGGTTGATTTGCTTGCATAAGTTAGGGTGCAACCACATATAACGATGAGAGTAGTTAAAATCCACAGACTGTAACAGTAAAAGGTAAAAGCAAGGTTTACAAGGTCACAGACCCATTTAGATCAAAATTAACTCTCAGATCAACAAACTGAATCTAATGAAAATCACAACGAACTCACAGCCAGGACAGGCAATATGAAGGGCTGGGAAGTAAAGCAGAAGATTATGTAATTCATATATTCCTTAAAAAATAATTTATGAAAATGTACTTGATATTTAAAAATCCTATCTTGAAATTTCTGTTAAGAAAAGCTGTTATTTTTCTAATCAACAGGATTATGATAAGATCTATTATACTTCAATTTTTTCAGATGAAGGTGTTAACACTATCCTGTAAAAATCTAGGAAAAATTTGCGAAGGACGCTTTTTACTCAATTTTGTGGTTGTTGATTATACTTATGAGATTCTTTCACCTGACGATAGATGTCTTCAGTGTTAATCTCTGTCTCTAATGTAGTCTCTTTAAACTATTTTTCAACTTACTGAAAAGAATAAAGTAATTCTATTATATGATCCATCTGGCCTGCATTAAACATTGAAGATCAGCACAGGGGAGGATCAGTTAAGTAATTTCTTAAACCACCTTTGCCAAAGGACACCCCATTTTGGGCAGTTATGGGTTTAGTAGGTCTGATAAAACATTCAGAATGTAGAGAACACTTTGTGCCTTTAGCACTGTCACCAAATACACATGAAATACTGGAAAGTTAACACAAAAGTTCATCTAAATTACATATGACAAGATTTCAGCTGACTTCCTTTTTTGGTCTGATCGTCTTACTGAAATCACATAGAAAGTCTCCTATTGACTTCACTGAATTTTAAATCAGAAAACTGCAAAATCAAGTATAACGTGTACATGTGTGACTGGTTTTTTTTTTTTTTTTGTGCAAAATAGGCAACTACAGAGATTTTGCATGAACACAATGTAAAAGGCATTTGCAAATACTGGCACATTGCAGCTGTTTTGAGATTTTTTCTGTCCCCTTACATGAAATAACTTCTTTTTCCCTGTTTATCTCTGGGGAGGTGGTAGGGGTAGGAGAGAAGGGAGTTATTTTGAGGAAAAAAGCATTTAGAAGAAAATGAAAAACAGAAAAAATGTTTTTCCACAGAGCTGAATGTCAAGATTTTCTTTGGTGAATGGTCAGTTCTTTAAATTAATATTTTAAAATAACTTTTTGTTTCACTCTTACTGACCTCTATATAGCTATGATTTTGCTTCATTAATGGTCATTAAAAAGAAAAAGGAAGTATTAAGCTTTATGTTTTCTCTCCTATTTGCACACTTTTACTTTTGCTTTTTTGTTTCTTCCAACTCTCCATTTTATCATACAAAACTAATTTGCATTTTTTTTTTTTTCTGCCTAGATTATAGACTTGCTAGGATAGAAACAGTGCCTTATTGTACTGGTTTTGTCTGGGATATAATTATTTTTCTTTATAGTAGCTCATCTGGTGCTGTAGTTTGGATTTGTGACCAAAACAGTGATGATAACACACCAATGTTTCGGTTGTTGCTGCACAGTGCTTACATAGTGTCAAGGTGTACTCAGTTTCTCACTCTGCCCCACCAGTGAGGAGGCGGGGGGGAGCACAAGATGTTGGGAGAGGGCACAGCCAGAACAGATGACCTCAAATGACCAAAGGAATATCCCATAGGGTATGACATTGTGCAAAACATTAAAAGCTGGGGGAATGAGGAAATGGGATTGTTCAGGGTTACAGCGTGTTTTCCCGAGTAACTAAGACGTGTGATGAAGCCCTGCTTTCCAGGAAATGGCTAAACTTCTACCTGCCAGTGGGAAGTGGTGAATGAATTTGCTTTGCTCGCATGCACAGTTTTGGCTTTACTTATTTAACTGTCTTTATCTCAACCTACGAGTTCTCAAGCTTTTACCCTTCAGATTCTCTTCCCCATACTACTGTGGAGGAGTGAACAAGCCAATGTGGGGTGCTTAGCTACCTACTAGATTAACCCATAACACTTACGTATTTAAATGGTCTTATGCAGTAGGTGATATTTTAATTCACTTTAGGATGTCAAAAAGATTGAAATGATTACTCATAATCTCCAGGTAGAGAACTGATACTGTCTGTCTGCATACCTACACTATCTTCCGGTAGTGTTTATTAAAACATATCAAAAGATGTGATGATCTTTGGCTGTTTTACATATTTATAGGTTGTAGATCCTGAAGCAGACTAGAATGGTCCTCTAATCTGGTCTGTTGTATAACACAGTCTATTGGAATATCCTTGTAAAGGATTGTTATGACTGGTGAATTCCTAACAGCTCTTGTTCCAATGACTAATGACAATGGGTGTTAAATTTTATTTTATTTTATTTTATTTTTTTTCTGGAGAGACCTCACCTAGTTTCAGCTACTACTACATCTTTGTCTGCCAATCTGATGAGTCCATTACCAAGTTTTTCTTTCCTATGTAAGGATTTATACTGACTGACCAACCTAAGCTTTGCAGGCTAGAGCACAAAGGCTAAACACTATTATAAAGGTCAAGGTTGATATTTATAGTGGTGTATCTGCAGTTCAGGCTTGAAAAGCAGGAGTTCTGTGTCAGCTCTCATCCTCAGTAGTATAACTGGTGAACAAATGCAAACTGCAAACTTTATTTGAAACATGACCTAACAGAAACAAGACAGACTAAAGTAGTTGCTTTTCAAAGAAGA
>VXAL01006594.1:125081-151081 GCA_013399475.1 Chauna torquata | reverse complement strand
TTTTTTTTTTTTTTTTTTTTTTTTTTTTTTTTTTTTTTTTTTTTTAACTTTAACTTCTTTTAATTTTAACTTCTTTAACTTCCTTGTACTTAGGGAATGCTGTAGGATAAATCTGCAGTGGTTTCAGACCTGCATTGCAGAGAAATGAATCACCTGTTCTTAAAAACTTTTCTCCACTATCCATGTAATGGTGATGAATTTCAATGTTTTGCCTAGATATCTTCTTAAGGNATGTCAAAGTATCACACAGTAAACACAAGAAATAGAATTATAACTCCATTGCTTCATTCACAGGAGTGACTAGATTATGACTGGGGATTGCTTTTGAAATAACGAAATGAAATTCCTAAACTAGTTTCTCATTTATGATAGATCTTAGATAACAGATTAGTCAAATATCTGAGAAGTAGGTCTTGTTTTGAAGCAGAGGATGAACTAGATAATCTCTTGAAATTCCTTCCAGATCCAACTTGNCTTGTACTTAGGGAATGCTGTAGGATAAATCTGCAGTGGTTTCAGACCTGCATTGCAGAGAAATGAATCACCTGTTCTTAAAAACTTTTCTCCACTATCCATGTAATGGTGATGAATTTCAATGTTTTGCCTAGATATCTTCTTAAGGAAAAAACAACAATGACAACAACAAAAAAGCTGCTTAGTAACTTAATGTGAAGTTTTTTCTTGCAAATCTGGTAGATTTGGGGAAAATATTTTCTTCACTTTTTATTTAAAATGACCATTTGTTGCTTAGAATTTTGCATGCATTTATCCAACTAGGCATTCAATGATCTCGTTTGTCCATGTTTCAAATATTAAGGCACTTCCACACAACTGAAAGTGACTTTTAAGAACTTACTAGCTTTTGCATAGATGATACTGATACTCCCTCTCAAATGCAAATTGTTATCCTTTCAACTGAAATGCCGTAATTAATCATAGTTTCTTAAAATACGCTACTGTGAGTCATTTTCAACCATGTAAATTGAACATGGAGCAATATTTTCCATACTGTAAACATTATTTTTGCAACAACAGTAATTGCCATTTGCAATCAGAGGCTACATCAGTTTTTGTAGTTTCTCAATAAAAGAAGTCCTGCTGTTAATGTAATATTAAAAGATGAAAGCTTAACATTTATCCAAACCCAAGAGATTCAGATGAAGTAGGTGAATCAGTTCTGTTTTCTGATTATAATAACACATTTGGGTAGTCGTTTTTAACACTAATCAATGATTCACCTCTTTCCTATTCCTTCTGAATGCTAAAAATGCATTTTATTCTATTTTACAAGGTTTCAAGTTTGGATTTAATTATAATGTGAAAACTGATCAAAGAGAAGAAAAAAAAACACATTATTTTTTGTACATGTTTTTGGAAATAATTTGTTCTGAGCTATGGACCGGTATTGGTTTTAAACCTTTTTAGATAATTATTAGGTATTTATGAAATTGTTATAAATGCTGAAAGATTGATGAATTCAAGATTAATGGTTATTAGTCCAACAACTATATGAAACTACTTGCTTATCAATATTCTTTTCTCTAGGAAAACTGAATAATGAAACCTAACAGAAGTAATGTACTTAGAGAATATAGAAGAATGGGAAAACACCATATGCAATAGAAATTATTATGGAAAATACTTTATAAATTCTCTAAGCCAAACACAGTTGCAGCAAACAGGATCATAGAAAATTCCTTAGCACAGCATGACAAGGTCACATAGGTAATTCCACTGAAACCAAATGAAAATCTGCTAAACTTGATTCAGTTTTTGATTCAAGTATCCAGCACCATTTGGCATATTGTAGGATGTGCCTTCTGGTATTCTGCTGTTATTGAAAAGATCAGGTGTCAGGTATGTGCCAGGCCCATATAGATTATTAGGGGATCTGGTGATATTGTAAAGGACCCACTGAATTGAGTAATAGGTGGCTACATGCAAGTGTTTGCAGAAATGGTAGATGTCTCAGTGTCCATAGTGGACAACAGAGACCTAGAAGCTTGAACTCAGCTTAAAGTTGACATCTAATATACAGTTAATTGTTCTTCCATAGACATCTAGCACCACTTAAGGTATCCAAAATCTTATGTAAGGCTTTTATCTTCTGATCGAGAAGGATTCAGGTTTCCTATGATACCTATGTCACACATACTAGTTCATGAAAACTACACGCAAGGGCAAGAAGTCTGTGTGAATTAAATGGCAATAAATATTAACCAGCAACTGAAAAAAGACCCTGCATTTCAATATTTTTGTTCTTAAATTGAAACCCAACTCTACCACATAGACACAGTCCAATTTCAACTGAGATATAAGGGTCAGATTCATAGAACAAAATCATAGAATCATTTTGATTGGAAAAGACCTCTAAGATCATCTAGTCCAACCATCAACCTAGCACTGCCAAATCTACCACAAAACAATGTCCCTAAGAAGCACATCTACATGTCTTTTGAATACCTCTAGGAATGGTGGCTCAACTACTTCCCTGGGCAGCCTGCTCCAATGTTTCACAACCCTTTCAGTGAAGAAATTTTCCCTAATATCCAACCTAAACCTCACCTGGCGTAACTTGAGGCTGTTTCCTCTTGTCTTATCACTTGTTGCCTGGGAGAAGAAACCGCCCCCCACCTTGCTACAGCCTTCCTTAAGGTAATTGTATAAAGCGATAAGGTTTTCAAAGCTTCCTTTTCTCCAAGTTAAACAACCCCAGCGTGGGGTTGTTGTCAACTCTTCTATTTTCTAAATCAATCTCTTTTCTTTGTCTTTTCCCCTTTGTAGGCCTCTTACACCTTGAACCCTCAGCCTTGCATCTCTATTTTCCCAAGTTTGAAATCCATTTTATTCAGAATACATTACTGCACTATAATGTGTAGAAATGCATTCTCTAAGTTGTCCACAATCTGTGCTTTCTAAGCCATTTTCATACTTCCTCATCATTCTTCGTAAAGTATTTTTCTGGTCTCCAAATTCTGTTGAACTTAAACTAATTGGAAGTTAACTTCATATAATTTATTTCATTATTGAGTGTGGTTTCTAATAACTTAGAACATTATGTAATGTACAGGTCGACTCAGAATTTGAAATGAGGTAATTTCTTTAAAAATACGAAGGGGAAAAAATGCATTCTAAACTAATACAGTAGAATTTGAAATGCATATTCTGCTTCCTTTTCCTCATCGTAAAGGAAAAGGTAGTTCAGAGGTCTACAAACTTCCAGCTGACAGTCTTCTAATGATAAAAACACATTTTACCATCTTTATTCATACAGGAGTAGAATTCTCTGCTACGAGTTGTCTTAAAAATTTATGAAGCTGGTCACCGCTGAAAGTTAATGAAAATGACATCAGTGGAATACCTGAAATGTTTTCACATAGAAAGAGACAAATTGGTGGAAAATTAAGGTGTTAAGAATGATGTGAATGCAGAAAAAAGTAATCTAGTAATATTCTTTCGAATAAGAAACCTTGAGTTCCTGCATTTTTAGCCAAGTACCTTAACAACTTGGAGTGGTTTTAGCCAATTAGCTCTCTTTGAGATCATGCCTGGATATGGTGGTGGCTAGCACACTGTACTTGATTTAGAGAAGAGATGAAATCTCTGTGATTGACAGCCAAAGGGCTAGAGTTCAAAGACCAGGTGACACAACTTTCCTGTTCTGAGCTGAAATTACATATTGTTGGCAGAGTAAATTTGTCATGTATGATGAGAATCACAAAACTAACAACCAATAGTAACTATAATTGTTCTATTAAGTAACTATTAATAACAGATCACTGAAGTGCATTGAGAGTATTTTGGGCATCCTATTAGTTCCAAACCCAAATAATAGTGTTTTAATTAATGTAAGTGCCTGTGAAACCAATTGTACATCTTATGATATACTGGATGAGGCCAACAGAGAGCTATCATGGAAAATAGGGCACTTCAGAAAGAGAACACTGACAATTTAGTAATGATCTCATTTTGTTCTTTCGTCTCTTTCGACTCAAAGTGATACTGCTGTGAGACTTTTAAGACATTTTTACTTAATGGTGTCTACAATTATTTGGTACTTTAATTATTTGGTCTTCAAGTCTGCATCAGACTGGATTTTTCTAGGAATTTAAAACAAATAAAGGGACAGAACAGTATTTTATAGATATCTTCTTGAATAAGAAATGAATATCTTATTGACAACCAACAATTTATACCATAATAGTACACCAAAAAGCCACTAGATTTCAACATCAGTTAAAAATAAGACATTAGAACAGTTTTCAGTTTTCCAGCACTATTTTCCAAATGTGAATGAATAATTTTAAAGACAGTCCATGAAGTACTTGAAACATTTGGCTAGTATTCTTGTTTATTTTATTCACTAAATTTTAGTTTATATAATGTTAAAGTATATATATAAATTTAGAAGCTTGAAACTTCAATCACTATAAATTAATTACTGTAAACCAGGTGTAACTACCAAAAGACTTCGACTAGTTTGATAAAGCTATGTGAAAGAAATGTGTACCAGGCTTTCTCTTGACAGTAGGTCCCATATTCATTAAGGATTGTATTGTAAGTTAAAGTATAGTAGTGAAGGGGATTTACGCTATATTGTTAATTCTCTGTCTGTCTGTCACCTTGGAGATGAATGTGGAAGGAAAAGGTCAGTAACCATGACTCCCAAGACAGCACCCATTTGTGCTGGCAGAGGTTTTGAAAGGGGGGAGGCTTTGGAGCAGCATCAGCATTCCACAGACTTTCTTTCTTTTGTTTCCTTATGTGTCAGTGTTGGTATGTAGCAATATTGTTGAGCTTGTTCCTCCTCTGCTTCAAGTTGTAGTGAAAACTAGTATGCCTACTTGCCTTAAAATGCAGCAAATTGATTCACAGTCTGGCTCTTTGAGATATGCTCTCTTACCATTCTCAGGTCACTTTCAAAGATGAAGATGAGTAAAAGAAATCCTAATGTCATTTTTCTTTTTTCTTTTCTTTTCTTTTCTTTTCTTTTCTTTTCTTTTCTTTTCTTTTCTTTTCTTTTCTTTTCTTTTCTTTTCTTTTCTTTTCTTTTCTTTTCTTTTCTTTTCTTTTCTTTTCTTTTCTTTTCTTTTTTTCTTTTCTTTCTTTTTTTTCCCCATTGATACATTTAAAACATATAAACATATATCAAGATACTTATTGGGTATGACTGTATGTATGATCATCTTGAATTTAAATCAAGGGCATCATCACGGAAGAGGTTCAAGATAAAACACTGTCATCAAAGCACCCCAAAGTGGCTAGGAAATAATGTCTCAGTAGTTGAAGATTAACTAGAAAGATATCGTCTTCCACATCCAGACATAGTTTGTTTTACTAACTATAGAAAATAAAAGACTAAATCAACTGAAGCAGAAGACTTTGAAGGCGTAAAATTGTATGATTTAGGCAAACAAGATTTTAAATTTTTAGGAAGCAGTAAAAGCAGACTGACAAATTTTCTGATAGAAAGGCCATCTAAAAGAGGTCTGTGTATAACCTAAGATACAAAAAACACTTTTCTTTAAATTTTGTGTTTTCTTTCTATGATAAAAATAGAATTGTATTCTAGTTGAATTACAAGTGCTGGATCATGTCGGACATGTTCAAATACAGGGTGTTGGAACGCAGATCTGTGTTGATATAAAAGTACCTGAGGAAACAATGAGACTTGATGACTATGACAGTACTTCAAAGAAGACTAATATGATCAAGAAGCTGAAATGAGGCTGCTTATGCCCAGAATCACCATTGCACTGGATAAACCGATCATGTAAACACTTATCTATTCCAGTTGTTTGGTCTTGTATCCAAGTGTCCTTCTGACTAAGTCCATGAACCTTCCTGTACCACAGTTTTCAAAAGTGAGGTTTTTAAACAGTCCATGAAAAAGAAACTAGATTTTCAAGACTCTTTTACACGTATGTTTAAACACTAAGCTACAGCATCAAATTCCGCCACGTTTGCTCTTATTCTTGTGTCAATCTTGCATTCTCTAGTGTATGAAAACCAAGATCCCTTTCCTTGAATATTTTGTTTCCCCTTAGGACATTCTTTCCAAAATTGGGAGCAACAGGTTCAGACTGAATAGTGCTGAGAATTGCCCACAGCTTATCTCAGTCTCAGCTTTCTTCCAGTTTTGAATTAAATCTCTGGAGCTCAGCTGTGTTTACTTCACTGACAGGAATAACCTCATAGATATCCAAAGTATTGCTCACAAAAACAAAACAAAACAAAAAACAAAACAAAACAAACAAAAAACCAAACCAAACCAAACCAAAACAACAACAACAACAACAACAAGCAAAAACCAAAAACCAAAAACCAAAACAAAAAAACCCACTGTCATACCAAAAAGGCAGAAATACAATATAAGGTGTGTGCAATATAAGGTCTGGTTTATATACACTATAGAACCATTAGTATTCAGATAATGCAATAATTTCCATAATCCTCCTTGGTACTTTGTGCTTATATAGATATTTACTAAATTTAATAAGCCATATTAAAATCCTGAGAGATTTTGACTGTGCAATATAATGTCACGAAATGTTATTGTGAAGGTTGCTTGCACTTTGGACCTCTGTGTGTACATTAGAGCATAGCCTTCCTCTAGGGCTCAGTCTCATTTACTGCACCGCTAATGAACAGACATCAATGTGGTCCCATTCTATCTTTACTACACTGGAGAGAGAAGAAACCCCATGAGTTTTCTATAGCAGTCCTTACTATAATGAGCAAGTGCTTTACAAACACTAATTCTGTATATACATATATATATGTATACATATACTGCAGTTTTATGATATGAATAATTGTTATTCTTATTTAACATAGAGGGAACCTGGACAGAGAGACATGACAGTCAGACGCATCCATTGTTTTTGAATGCCAATGTTAAATATCTCAACCTGATTTATGTCAGAGTATGTTGCATTACATAGCACTCTGTATTTAAATATAACACAGCTCCTATGACTTCAATTGCAGCTGAAAGCATTCAAACCAAAAATCATAGCCTTTAATTAAAAATACAGGAAATGAGGAACATACCGTTAATGATCACCTGTGAAATACTTGAGCAGAATGTCTTTTCCATTACATTGACAGAATTCAATGCCCCAAAGCAACATTTATTTGCTTTTTTCATAAAACCACAGCTCCCTTTCCCCAAGCATTATATGTTTCCTTCTTCTGTAGTAAATGATGCAGGGCTGTATGAGTAAGTCTCCCACCCTGCATACTTCTGCTTCATATTCAGTCTAGTTCATTCAGTCTTTGTGCAATAGTGGGAAAAGCTATTGTATAATCACATAAAAATAATATTGTGCGTAGAAGAAATTGGTGAAATTAATAAAAAATACCAACATTTGGAAAAAACAGTATGGAAAATTTCCAGTTGAATTCTTCACATTTCTAAAATTATTGTTGGGTTATGATGGTCTCTCAATTCTCTCCAAACTCTCTTCAAGTAGGTGACATATTTCTTGAATTTTGATGCTCAAAAACTGTATGAAAATTGTAATCAAGGCCTAACCAATATTGAGTAAAGTAGACGTAGTCTTTGTTTATGTGGGCATATCTTCCTTGCAACCTTGTTGCCTCAGGTTCACCCTATGACCCCAGTGATTCCAAGACCCTGTAACACTGCTCCCTAATCACCAGCTATCTGCTCTACATTTCTTTCCACATTTATTCCCGAAAGCTGTATCTTATACATATCCAGTTGAATAGCACCCTATTTCTCTCTCAATATATCTTTGTTAAGATCAGTCTGAACCCTAATTTTGACTTCAAACTTCAAGCTTGGCATAAAGATTTAATTTTCTCTATTTTATCAGATATCTTGTTAGTTAAAATATTGAATAGTTCCATATTCAGGGCCTAGGATAGATCCCTGAAGAACTGTATTCAGCACATCTTTCCGTTTTGATAGCCAGTCACTAATAACTACAGTGTGAGGATGGTTTTTCAATCATCCTTTGTTACAAATGTTAGTGTTTCAGTTCAGCTGTATTTATTTGGTCAAATTGCTTTTGAGAAGGATATCTGAGACACTGTCAAGAAGTCATACCACAGTCAAGATAAATGATATTCACTCTTTTTTTTTTTTTTTCCTATGTGCATGAGACTGGTCACCATGTTGCAGCAGTAACAGATTGATCTGCAAGTTGTTCTTGAAAGTTTGTGAAGATTGTTACTTATATCCATGTTGTCTTCTAGGTAATTATGAATAGTTTAAATAACTTTTACAAAATTTTTTTTGTAAGTAGAAGCCAACTGGTCTATAATGCTCCTTTTCTCTTTTGATGGGCACCATTTTTATTTTTTCCAGTCTTCCAGAGTATCACACATCATTTAGGAGTGCTCACAGTATGTCAACAGATCAGAGCTTTTTTAACCAGTTTTGTAACTATCCATGTAAAGAGTTTGACAAAGACATTTCAAACCATTCCATCCTTTTACTAGATTGAATTCATACCCTTTTACCTCACTACCTTACTACTGAAATTAATGTTTTTATAGCTATATGGCTATAAACATTAATTGCAGTGAAGACAGATGAACAGTAAACAATACTTTCTGCTTTCATGTCATTCTGTATCTTGCTATTTCTGATTTTCGTATCTACTTAAACAATTCTTCCATGCTTGTGTTTAATAAGCTGCCCCAATTTACACTTCCTATGTACTTTTTTCTTTTTGAATATTAATATTTTTCCGTACTTCCTGTCTTTCCTCTTCAATGAAATAGGTAGTATTTGTGTCCTTTAAATTAAATTCCTGCATTATTATTACTTTTTCTTTCCTTCCTTCCTTCCTTCCTTTCTTTTCTTTCTTTCTTTCTTTCTTTCTTTCTATCTTTCTTTCTTTCTATCTTTCTTTCTTTCTATCTTTCTTTCTTTCTATCTTTCTTTCTTTCTATCTTTCTTTCTTTCTATCTTTCTTTCTTTCTATCTTTCTTTCTTTCTATCTTTCTTTCTTTCTATCTTTCTTTCTTTCTATCTTTCTTTCTTTCTATCTTTCTTTCTTTCTATCTTTCTTTCTTTCTATCTTTCTTTCTTTCTATCTTTCTTTCTTTCTATCTTTCTTTCTTTCTATCTTTCTTTCTTTCTATCTTTCTTTCTTTCTATCTTTCTTTCTTTCTTTCTTTTCCTTTTGGCTGACTTTCAAGATTCTTTTTGAAACTTGCCTTCCACAAATTGTTTTTGTTATTTTTTCTTATTTTCCTCCCATTCTTAATGTCACAAATCATCTTCCTTTTATGATCCTTTTATTTCAGTTGTGTTCTCATTGACATTGCTGTCCAGTTCAGACCATATCGTAACACAGAATGGTTTGGGTTGGAAGAGACCCTTAAGGATCAGCTAGTTCCAACCCCCCTGCCATGGGTAGGGACACCTTCTGTTAGACCAGGTTGCTCAAAGCCCCATCCTACCCGGCCTTGAACACTTCCAGGGATGGAGAATCCACAACTTCTCTGGGCAACCGGTTCCAGTATCTCACCACCCTCACAGTAAAGAATTTCTTCCTAATATCTAATCTAAATCCACCTTCTTTTATTTTAAAGTCATTACCCTTTGTCCTATCACTACACTCCCTGATAAAGAGTCCCTCTCCAGCTTTCTCACAGGCCCCCTTTAAGTACTGGAAGGCTGCAATGAGGTCTCCCTAGAGCCTTCACTTCTCCAGGCTGAACAACCCCAACTCTCTCAGTCTATCTTCTTAAGAGAGGTGCTCCAGCCCTCTGACCATCCTCACGGCCCTCCTCTGGGCTTGCTATAATAGGTCCATATCCTTCTTATGTCAGGGTCCCCAGAGCTGAAACAGAATTCCAAGTGAGGTCTCATGAGAGCAGAGTAGTAGGGGAGAATCACCCCTCCTGACCTGCCATTCATACTTCTTTTGATGCAGCCCAGGATATGGCTGACTTTCTGGGCTGCAAGTGCACATTGCTGGGTCATATAGAACTTCTCATCAACCAACATCCCCAAGTCCTTCTCCTCAGAGCTGCTCTCAATCCATTCTCCACCCAGCCTGTATTTGTGTTTGGGATTGCCCCAGCCCAGGTGCACAACCTTGCACTTGGCCGTGTTGAACTTCATAAAGTTCACACAGGCCCATCTCTCAGGTCTAGGTCCCTCTGGATGGGGAGGGACCCAGCGTGTCAACTGCATCACACAGCTTGGTGTCATCGGCAAACTTGCTGAGGGCGCACTTGATCCCACTGTCCATGTCACCGACAAAGATGTTAAACAGCACCAGTCCCAATATCGATCCATGAGGAACGTCACTGGTCTCCACCTGGACATTGAGCCATTGACTGCAACTCTTTGAGTGCGACCAGTCAGCTCCTTACCCAGCAAGTTGTTCATCTGTCAAATCCATGTTTCTCCAGTTTAGGGTCAAGGATGTCGTGCGGGACAGCATCAAATGCTTTGCACATGTCCAGGTAGATGATATCAGTTGACATCAGTTGCTCTTCTCCTATCCACCAACGCTGTAACCCCATTGTAGAAGGCCACCAAATCTGACAGGCACAATTTGCCATTAGTGAGGCCATGTTGGCTGTCACCAATCACCTCCTTATTTTCCATTTGCCTTAGCATACTTTCCAAGAGGATCTGCTCCATGATCTTACTGGGCACAGGGGTGACTGACTGGCCTGTAGATTGCCGGGTCTATCTTTTTTCCCTTTTTAAAAATGGAGATTATATTTCCCCTCTTCCGGTCAGTGGGAACTTCACCAGACTGCCATGACTTCTTAAATATGATGGATAGTGGCTTAGCAAATTCATCCGCCAGTTGCCTTAGGACCTGCAGATGCATCTCATCAGGTTCCATGGACTTGTGCATCTTCAGGTTCCTTAGTTGGTCTTGATCCTGGTCTTCTCCTACAGTGGGTGGTTCTTCATTCTCCCAATCCCTGCCTTTGCTTTCTGGAACTTGGGCAGTGTGGCTAGAGCACTTGCTGGGGAAGACTGAGGCAAAAAAGTCATTGACAACCTCAGCCTTCTCCATGTCCCAGGTAACCAGGTCTCCTGTTTCCTTCCAGAGAGGGCCTACAATTTTCCTACTCTTCCTTTTATTACCAATGTACCTATAGAAGCCTTTCTTGTTGCCTTTGACATCCCTGGCCAAATTTAATTCTAACAGGGCTTTAGTTTTCCTAACCTGATCCCTGGCTGCTTGGACAATTTCTTTGTATTCCTCCTGGGCTGCTTGTCCTTTCTTCCACCCTCTGTATGCTTCGTTTTTGTCTTTGGATTTGGCCAGGAGCTCATTGTTCATCCACGTAGGCCTCCTGGCATTTTTGCCTGAATTCCTCTTTGGTGGGATGCATCACTCCCAAACTTGGAGGAGGTGATCGTTGAATATTAACTAGCTTTCTTGGGCCCCTCTTCCCTCCAGGGCTCCTCCTCGTCTCCCCTGTCTGTCCTTCCTAAAGACCCTGTATACTTCCATTCCAGCACTCCAGTCATAGGAGCCATCCTACCACATCTCCATAATGCCAGTGAGACCACGGCCCTGCATGCATGCATACATCTCTAACTCCTCTTATTTATTCCCCATGCTACATGCGTTAGCATAGAGACATTTAAGTTGGGCCTGTAACAACACTGACTTACTGAAGCTGACAATAAGTACCTCTTATTGGAAGCTGTAATTCCCACGTTTTGTTGTTTCTCTATCTTCTAAATATATAAAACAAACAAACAAACAAACAAACAAACAAAAATTGCTTGCTTGCAAGAAAGCAATGGAAAGAAGGGAATTGCTCATAACTCCTTTTCATTTCTGTTCTCACTGTCTGGTTCACAAGAGTTTTCTCCATTTAAAATGTTAAATATTCTAACATTTTTACTGGAATAAAACTTGGACAGAGAGTGCATTTTGAAGGTTTTTGGATTCCTTTTGATAATGAGCCTAAGGAGAAGGTTGAGGCAAATCAAATTCAAAGCTCTGGTTAACTTAGGTGTCA
The DNA here is from genome assembly GCA_013399475.1 of Chauna torquata. Lineage (NCBI taxonomy): Eukaryota > Metazoa > Chordata > Aves > Anseriformes > Anhimidae > Chauna > Chauna torquata. The sequence goes on along the minus strand of VXAL01006594.1, from coordinate 139,099 downwards.
TCAAAAGTTGTGTATTTCTCCATAACATGGCCTGAGAGATATTATAGAAGCATTTTGGTGTATGAGGCAACATTTCTTTTTTTCTTCTTTCATTCAGGCAGGAGAAAATGTTCAGTGTGTTCGCTATAAAGATGGAAGAATATCTAGGCCAATAGAAAGGCATATGGAGAGAAGATACATTTAATGAGTACAAAGTTAGCTTCATGTCAAGTAGATAGATGATTGAAAGGGAACTATTTTTTATTTAACTCCTGCCTCTTTCCTGGGACACATCTGATTTAAAAAAAAAAAAAAGTAGGGATTTGGTTTCATTAACAAGCTAGAACTGTCTCTTGCCTTTTTTATTAGGTGTAGATCCTAAATGGTACTAAGAGGCGCTCGAATGACTGAGTTATCATTGAAGATATCTTGAATGGACTGTTTTCAGAATGATTCCCAGAGAGTCTTTTGGGGGCAAAAGGGTTCAGACAGTTACAGTATCATGCATCATGTCACTATTCAGGATATTTTAATCTAAACTCATTGATCTAATAATAATATTTGCAGACCAGAAATTCTCATGACTGATCTAGCTAGTTCTGCTAATGCTAGAGCTTTACTACTGACTCTGTTGAGAGTATAATCTGGTCATGTTGGGAATATCTTGAAGTAGGTAAAGTACTGGAAGAAAACTTTCCCCAGAGTTTAATAAGGAGAGGAAAGGAAGATAAATAATGGTAGCACAGATCTGAATGTGAAATGTCATTGAAGGAAATGTAAAATCAGAAATCAAGAATAATGGAAAAGAAAACAGATTTAGGTACCTGAATCACAAATGGGCATGCCTAAACCTCTGGGTTTCAGCTGTTAACCTCTTATATCTCAATTAGCAAAATAGAGAGGTAAGTACCCTACATACCAGGATGAAGAACTGTGTTTTTCATGTGTTTCTTCCTTAGGTTGATAGTGATTCGCTTTCTATATGTCCAGATTCAAGGGAGAATTAGTATCTCCACACCACATTGCTTAGAAGTTAAAGGTGCGGGGAGGTAACAGAAGCAAGATTTTAAATTGCATATTCCCAAGGCTATGTGAAAGCTTTGACAGCTGAATTACTTTCTAGTTCACAGAAGGAGGCTGGTTTTGAAAATAACCCTAAGATCTTTGAAGATGAAAAATCTTCAGTGTGACTCAAACACCTATCTTTCTCCTTGGATTTGGGCTTTGTTGGAGATAAGATCAGTTAGACTAAGAGTGCATAGAAATTCTGCATAAATTACCTTCAGGAATAGGAAAGCAGTGGAGTGGAAGGCATCCACAATGGAGATGAGCCAGAAGTGATGCTTCTGTCCCCCCATCATATGACACACAATTCATACACTGCACAAAGCAGGGTTAAAAAAGAAAGGACATAGATTACTCCTGGTTCCTCTCTAAGAATTTACTTCTGAAAAAGCTGATGGAAGTGCCTTTAAAAGGGAGGCATCAGCTGAAGGAGCAATGGCTTTTACAAGCCTGTATAGCTTAAAGTGCAGAGTTTGGAAAGCCATAAAAGAAATAGAGCTACTCTAATGGAAAATGATAAAGAAATGGATTTCAGTTAGGCTTGTGTTTGAGATAGAGAAAATTCTGGCTACTTCCCAGAAATCATGCTAGAGAGATTTGAAGCCAAAGAAATGTAAGAGGAAAATGTAAATTTTAAAAGATAATGTGTACTCTGACCTCTAAAAAGAACTTTCATTTTACAGACCAGCTATTCCCAGTTCATTTCTATATATTCACATTTTCAGCCAATGTTTCTCCTTACTTTTTATGTCTATAAAGTAATATATTACTCAGATCTTGCACTCTTTAGATATTAAGTATTATTAAATTCAGGCATTTATTTGTGGTGCGTACAATAATTATGATTACTAATGGAGCCACAGATTTAAGTAAAGAATGCTTACTCAGACACATCAAGTATTCACTGTGAAAGCAATTAAAGAGTTTGATGTTCACAATAAAGTATTAATATTAATGTCTGAGAAACTGCATCCAAATCTTTTAGGGGTGTTTAGGAAGGCCTCTGGGAATGAGATAGCCATAGAAAGCAGTGACATGATTGTAGCTGTATGGGAAAAATAATGGAAACAGCTACTTTCTAAGCAGCCTCAGTAGGGAAGGAGGTTTCTCAAAACCTAAACAAATGTGACTATAAGTGGCAGCTTTTAAGTTTGATTTGCCTGCTATAAAACATTTTACATTTGTAAGTGTCTAGAGCCTTTGTACTCCAATGTATTGTGGCTTATTTTTATCACTTGTCTCCAAAGCCCTTTATGGATAGCACAATTAATGGCACACATGAAACAAAATTGCATGACTATGATTCACAGGAGCTTTATGATCTCATATGTAATCTTCTGTTCCTGACACTGACTTACTGCCAGACCTAGGGTGAGCCATTTAACCATTGGTTTTCCCAGCTCTAAAATTGATGGGAAAGTTCTAATGTATCTCAAGGTGTATTTGGAGGGTTAATGAATAATGCTTGTAAAGTTCTCTGAATGTTGTATCAGCAAGATATAAACTTTATTAGTTGAAAATATGCTTGGACTATTTGACAATGTATGAACACTCCATTTACTGTACAGTCTAAGAAGATCTAAAATGAACTAAAAAGCAAAAAATTACCAGAATAAAAACTGAAGATCTCTGAAGAATGACAAGAAATCAGCATTGTCATAAGGCTTTGTGGCAGTCCTCCATTTTCCACTGCCTCAAGAGATTTGCTTTCAGATTATTTTTTCTTCATTTCCAGGTGACTCCACAGGAGTCATTTTGGCTTTCAGAATAGGACAAATCTATCCAGTGAATCTTTTACAGTTCTGATTTCTTTGTTTGAACTGATCTGGCATTTTGACATGCAGCAGGTATTTTATGCCTTTCTTTACTGTATGTGTGTTGTCATGACTGTGTATGCAAAAAAGTACAAATGTATTGCAGAGGGATGTATGTAAGTCAGTGGATGTGGGAGAATAGCATAACAGAGAGAAACATGACATTCCCATAGCAACAGTGGAAAAGCTTTTTATGCTGATGTTGAGTAGAAAATTACCAATGATTTAAAGGGCAGCAGAAATAAGCTCTACGTGACTCCAAAAGAATTTCTTGCCTTGCCAGAAACAAGTCAATTTAAGGTCAGTGTCAAACCCTAGTGGCTGAATAACACTAATATAAAGCTGAAGGAAGAGATTTGCTACTTATATCACTTAGGTAGGGTATATTGCCCTACAAATTAAACAACACAATTCATGTATGTATTTCAAAATAACGTTACCTGTTTCTTGTCACTCCACTTTTTTTTTTTTTTAAATAAAGTATATGCCTTTTTGAACAGTCTTAATATCAAGCCTGAGATGTTCCTTTCTTGGCTGACTTAAAGACATTAATATAATTTGACAATGTTTACTAAAACCTAGACTTATTCCCCAAAGAGTTTTATATCTTTTACAGCACCAATCTATTAAATTTTACAGCTAGAGATGTTCCTTCTTTTATGAAACCAGTATTTTTGTAGGTATAGAAACAAGTTTCTAGATGCAAAATGCAAAATAATGTTCCAGCTTTCCTTTCATGAAGATTTCTGTAAAGCCTAACTAGTTTCCTTGGCATCTGTATTTCTACTTCTGATTAAAATCGCAGACAAATCAGTAATATTACTGGAGAATATGCAAGTGGCAGAAAAGCCTGCAAAAATCCAGTTTTATTGTTGCTATCAAAATCTTAGCTGGTTATAATTTTCCAAACCAATCATTTCATGCAGTGCCCAGTGTTAATTACATCATGTTTTACCACAGCAACAGCAAAAACACTATTTACAAGTTTGTGTATGAAACTACTGTCCAATAAGCAAAATAATTTCACCTCCAGTTAACAGCAGCCCCACAAATAATAGAAAAAAGATGTTGGAAATAGGTGCTAACAGTTAGCAACTTGTAAAAATCTCAGTCTTCTGACAATGATGTGCAGCCATTTATTATCTCAATCTTTTGCCTGCTACCTGTTATCCATTCAGCTAGATTTTCTTTTAAAAATGAAATTGAAAGTAAAGCATTTTGCAACTTAAGTAGTTAAAGCTACCACTTAGAGTGCTTCAGGGAGTATCGTTTCATCATGAAACTACTAAATTAAAGGGAAATAGCTATCAGTCTGGATAGTTAAGCATCACCTACAAACCTGTGTTTTATTGGCAATACATTTGATGTTGGTTCCAAACTATCCCATTGCTGATGTGAAATATAAAAAGAAAAAGATTTTCCTCCTCTAGAGTTGGTAGTTACTGACAAAATAATGCCAAAACAGGCATAAATTTGGAAGCTGATCTGAAGCTCCTTAGGTGATGCTAGGACATCTATAGCAGTTCTTTGATTATTGTGAGCACTAGTTCTTTAATAATTTCCTGTTGTGGTTTAACCTGGCAGGCAGCTAAGCACCACACAGCTGTTCGCTCAGCACAGCACACACACACACACACACACACACACCCCAGTGGAATGGGGGAGAGAATTGGAAAAAAAAAGAAAAAAAAAAGTAAAAGCTTGTGGGCTGAGATAAAGACAGTTTAGTAGGACAGAAAAGGAAGGGAAAATAATAATAATAATAGTAATAATAATAATAAAAGAATAATAGTAAAAGCAAGTGATGCACAATGAATTTTCTCACCACCTGCTGACCAATGCCCAGCCCTTCCCTGAGCAGCAGCCCTCCCCTGCCCTGGCCAGCCACCCCAGTTTTATTGTCCCACGTGATGTCGTATGGTATGGAATATCCCTTTGGCCAGCTTGGGTCCGCTATTTTGGTCCTCACCCCTCCCAGCTTCTTGTGCACCCTCAGCCTCCTCGCTGGCAGGGCAACATGAGAAGCAGAAAAGTCCTTGGCTCTGTGTAAAGCACTGCTCTGCAACAACTAAAACATCGGTGTGTTATAGTGTGTTATCACCACTATTTTCATCAAAAATCCAAAACACAGCATTATGTAGTTCTATGAAGAAAATTAACTCTATCCCAGCCAAAATCATTTCCGTCATAATCCATGCATGGTATGTCAAGTCATAAAGAATTCTTAGTGTGAGTGGAATATTTATGGAGATATGTATGAGATGCTACTGTACAACTAACACATCTTGTCAATTAATTTAATCTAGTTGTTCATATATATATATTGTTTTTTGGTCCTTCCCTAAGAAACCTTAGTTTCCTCCTTGTTATCCTCTCCATTTCATTTGTAAATAACTTCCTTGTCTTGTTTTCAATGTGATCTCAGCTCCCTATGCAGATCCTTAGATTTCCTCAGTCTTTCCTTTACTCATATCTTAAGAAATAGTTGGAATAAAATCAAAATGCATTTTATTTCATTCAAGACTACCCTGCTTTTAGCAGAATGAATTGTTCAGATATATCCCTAAATGTTTACTGTTCCACACACTCCTACCAGGACTGCAGCCTCTCAGACTCTGCATCAACCCAGGTGATCGAAACCAATTGTTTGCTACTACTTCAGCATATGTCATGACAGTGATCATGAAGTTTAAGTCACTCTCATGTCTATTAGTTTCTTTAAAATTATCTAAATAATTGGACTGAAAACTGATATGGTATATCAGTACTGACTTATGATAACTTTGTGAAATGTGAGATTAACATGTGAAGTGGGAAAGAAAAATGTTCCTCCTGTTTCACTGTAATGTTCTCAACGTCAGTCAGGTGGATAATTTTACAGGTAGGTGATAGAAATTAGGCATTTTTATGAAACACTGACCCTGCAGTCAAAATTGTAAGGGTGGATTTCCTATAGCTTGATTATACAATCCTCATCTCTCCATAAATATAAAAAAGATATTTGTTCTGTTAATTTGCTCAATTAACACTCATGAAAATGCTGAAAATCTGTGTGGTGGGCCATCAGAACGAAATACGTAAAACAGGGGGTAAGAACAACAAGAAAGTTTGGAACTACAGGAAAGCTGTGTGCAGCTTACACACTTATTTCCTTCTGGATTTTGGTTAAACCAGAGTGTGGTCGTGTGATCTGTAAGAAAATATAAAATCTCTGAAATTAATATATCTGATATTTGAAGAAAAAAATGACCTAAAGTCTGGAACAAGACTGGTCACAATATATTACTTTTGTTCTAAAGGCTCTGTAATTTGTCACATTGTTATCTGTTCTGAATTCATTTTGCAATAAAATACATCCTCAATACAGCTATAAGTAAAATTATTAATAACCTTTTCAGTGTTACAATGATTATTTTTAGCTGAAGAAGAGATTACTTATCAGTGGAATGTTTTTTTTCCCCAGTCCTTTTCATCAAGCTCAGTTTTCTACACCCTGTTGTGTTTTCCTGTCTCCTCATTGTTTGCGACCTGTTGCTTTATGTTGAAGAATTAGTAACTGTACATTTTGGAGCTCTGCTGTCTTTCTCTGGGTGGTCAGAAAAAAAAAAAAAAAGAAAATCTGTGAGCTTTGATCTTTGCTTTCTTAAATGGAATAATATGAAACTTGCTGCCTTACCTTTGGTACTGTTTTCATTTACATTTTCCTATTTAACTTACTGCAAGGCAAGTACAGATGAAATACATTATTAGTTTCTGATTAACTTCCCACATATGCTATTGGAAGAACACAATGCTACCTTTATGTGAAGATGAAATCCCAAGCTTATCTCTTTTCAGCATTAATGACAGAACTTGCTGACCAATATATTAAAATCATGTACAAGAAAAGCTGCTTCCTTGGCTGTTCATATTGAATCAAACTCATTCATTGTGATTCTATATTGGAAAGTGCAGACTGCAAAATGCCTTTTTTTTTTTTTTAAATCAAATTATGTGTTAATATTTACAGAAAATGTACGTGTTTTGATATTTGGGAGTAATGATCTTCAGGTTGAAGTTCCTTCTTCACTGAGATCAACAGAAATTTTTCCCTTGGCTCCAATGGGAACAGAATGTCATGGTCATGTCAGCCTCTGACCATCTTCTGATTTCTCATGAGACTTTAAGGAATCACTTCCCTATGCACTAATTTCTGTTTCTGTAAAATGGATTTGTGAAAGGTTGCTTAGCTGCTTTTGCTGCAGTGTAGTGAGACATGGAGCTAACTGAACTGACTGTAATTCCCTTTAGTTTTTTCAGTAATGGACATTATTTTACAAGTCGTTCATGAAGAATCATTTGTTCTATGCATGCAGTTTTGGTAGCACCGTTGGCCAGATAGATGATACAGGTTTCAGATTTAATAAGGTTGCATAGGTTCCATGACTTACTAAATTCCTAAACTGTGTGCTTTCATAACAGTAATGTTATTAGTTCTAAAAAAATCATAGGCACTATGATGTTCAGCACTAGAGTTTTGTGATTTAGGCCCTCATTGCTGGAAATGGAAGATTTTGGCATCCCAGCTCCTGTACATTATGTGGAGTAAATTTGCATTCATGTGTTGGGATTTTAAGTGGGGAACATGATAAATGCTGGCATGCCTCAGTCAATAAGAAACATGAAAACAAGAGTCTTTCAAATCCTCTGCAGTCTGACACATTAAATTCAAAGACTTTAATACAGATTTGCATTTGTTTATGCAGTCACAGGACCACCTACCCGCCAACTGGATGAATCCCTATCCTATAATCTCAGGGAAAGATGTTTTACTGAAGAAAATGTCTGTACCCTCTGCAGGCATATCAGAATTCAGCTGCAACTGAGTGCAGCACTTTGCTCTGAGGTGTAGCAGGGAACACCATTGGTACCTCCTGATTCTGATTTGGTACCTAACCTCTGAAGTTGGAACCCCTGGACTTTGCATTTTGACATTGTCCTTGTCTCTGTTTTGTCTAAGGAGTAGTCATCGAGTAGAAAGATGAAGGCAGACCTTTCTAGAATTCAGCTATCCTAAGTGTTAAATTAGGGCTGCATGCCTAACACTTAAGCAAGAGCGATGTTGCAACTTGTTTTTTCTGCACCTGCATCTTCTGATGCTTCTGGCTGCATCATAGCCCAGTTTCAGCATACAAGATCTCCCTCCTTCTCACCTTTGGCTACTTTAGATCCATAAAGAGGGAAGTGTGAATCCTTTAACTGAAGGATTCACAAATGATTCGGAGTGGGGAGGATAGATTACTGGGATATTTTGACTCTGGAATCAGGACCTTGGGTAATGGGAAAAAGGTACAATGGGCCATGTTATTAAAAGCAAGAAGCAGTATCATCATTGGAAGTGTCTCTGGCTGTCACTTTTTATGCTAAACTTCATAAAGTTGAAGCCAAATATCTTAGCTAGATACTTCAGATACACAAGATGAGTTGCCTTCTGCAGATGTACTTTCACAGTCACTGTAAAGGGAGCTTAGGGTGACTGTCTTCAAATTTAGTAACTATATTCTAAGTGTCTAAAGCTTGGTGTCTTTTGCTTTTTGCTTTCTATTTTAAGACATGATGCAGCACGAGTGAACTTGGTCAAAGAGCAAAATGCAAAGCAGATAGCTTAGGCAAAGGATATAGGTAACAATATGCTCAGACATGTCTAGCAGGAATGCTGTGCCAGCTGGTGGTCTGTAATGACAGTTCTCAGCTCTGCAAGATCTCAAATGTGAGTGCCAAACATAATGCCTGCAAAGCTGGCAGTCCTCTGAGGTGAACCCTAATTGTCCTCACGATTCAGGTGTGCTTGGAGACCTCTCATAGCTGTGTGTAAGTGAAAAGCATATTATCAGATCAGAACAGAAGAGGAAAAGAGGAAGAATTACATAGTGAAAATGAAAAGCCCTCAAACATGAGCTGAAAAATTGAGGCTGATGACTAAGAAGATCCCCCATGTTTCTAAATGATAGCAAATAAATATCTGAAAGCATATGGCCCCATAAGCTTAGTGCATTTCAGTCTGTAATCAGAACAAGCCCCAGGATGATTGGCCTGGACGGACATTTGCTGCAGGACTGTCATTACAGAATGTCTTTAGTTCCCTGCATCTGACTCAATAGTTTCTTCAGTTATCATTGTGTGTCTTTCATCACTGCCTCACTGCCTCAAAAATATCACCTTCAGCAATAGCAAGATAAATGGTTTGAAAGCAAAAGCTTTCTATGTACGTTTTAACAACTGCAAATTTTTCAACTCTCTATTTAAACTCCATCTGTTACACTTGCCTTCATTTTGGGCAAGAGTTTAACTGTAAATAATTATATTAAAAAAAAAAAAACAAACTGGAATGTGAATATGAGTGTTCAATAACAAGCTACCCTACTTCATCCCTTTGTTTGTACTAAAGATAACTGGATCAACAATTCTACAAGTTGTATGCTCAGGAGCCTTCTTCAGAGATTATCTTGTTTTATATGCATACATACATAGGAAGACTATATGAGGCAGTTTTCTTTAAAAGCTGTTTCAGTGCAGAAGTTTATAAATTAACTCACTGCAAGCAAATCTGTTATTCAGAGCTTTTGAAATGGTTTGTAAGATCAAACAAGGCAGAGGCTCTGTTTGTAAAAAGATCTTCTGTTCTGTTAAATGAGTAAACAATCCCCAGTGGACACGTTTATCTTGTTTCACTTGAGTTTGTATTTGTCCAAAATGAACTTTGCAGTCCATATAGGACATCCTCCCACTTATGTGCTGAGTTGACAGCTGCCAGGAGCGAAACCTCCTGGAAGTTCTGAAACTTCCAGAGTAAACTCATAGAATCATAGAATCAATTAGGTTGGAAAAGATTTCCAAGATCGTCCAGTCCAACCGTTAACCTAGCACTGCCAAGTCCGCCATTAAACCATGTCACTAAGCTCTGCATCTAAACATTTTCTGAAGACCTCCAGGGATGGTGACTCAACCACTTCTCTGGGCAGCATGTTCCAATACTTCACAATCCTTTCAGTGAAGAATTTTTTCCTAATATCCAACCTAAACCTCCCCTGGCATAACTTGAGGCCATTTCCTTGTCTTCTCAGTTGGCACCTGGGAGAAGAGACCAATCCCCATCTCTCTGTAGCCTCCTTTAAGGTATTTGTAGCTTGCAATAACGTTCTAGATAACAGACGGCTAGGATTTATATGTTACTGGCATAATCATTAATATGTCCCCCACTCCCACTGAGAAATCTGATAAGTCCCTGTTAGCTGGCAGTCATCAGACGGTTAGGGAAGAGTCAACCTACATTATTCCTTGGGACAGGCTCATCCTTGATCTTGCTTTTTTTCTGATTCACTATTCTTTTCTTTCCTAGCATTTTATATCTTTTCATGAAAGTATTTTTAATCCTTGAGCTGATAACCATCAGTTTATCAATATTCTTTCTGTTTTTACTTTTCTTATCTTACATAGCTTTACCTCACCTACTCTCTTGCGGCTCAGCAACAGTTCTCTTTGCAAAGCCTAGCCAATACCACACAACTGCTTCAAAAAACTGAGTCTTTGGTCACAAACAGCTGAACTTGATGGCTGTGTGTTACAGACTTATTCAGAAAGCCTTTCTGTAACAGTTTCTCCAGTATAGTTTTAATATTTTGAAAAAGGTGTCATGACTTTTTCGAAAACATACACATCTTTACCAGAATTGCAATTCATGTGTGGAGAATCATTTTGTAGAGAAAGCAGCACCATAAAGGGCACTTGCATCCCTGATGCTTGGAGCATGGTGCTGAACTGGTAGGTGCCTGATAATAGGAGGCAGGGGTCCAAAAAGAAAGAGGAGTGTGTTAATCTGTACGTGACTACTAGTTTCACAGGCTGCTAATCTGCCTTCAGTTTTTTTTTGTTTGTTTGTTTGTTTTTCCTCTCCTTTCATCTCTTTCCCCAAATCCCTCTCTCCCTTGTTCACTCAGTACTTTTTTAAGCATGGAACTAGCTCAAATTCCTGGGTCTGCTGTAGCCACCATTTCATCTCCCTGGTCAGGATTGCCTCAGAATTAGCAATTCCTCAGCTGCTGAGATGGACAAGGAGAACAGGAGCTTTCATTTCATATTGCACTGTCTATCGTCTTTTATAGGGAAGACTGCAGGATGGAAAAGGGTATTGAGCTGAGAAATGCTCTTGTTTGTCAGGGCAGTTTAGGTGCTGCATTCCTTTTGCCTTGCCCTGGTTGTTCAAATGAGCTGGTAATAACAGGACTTGTTCTTTCCAGGACCTTAGCATGAGTGTCTGAACTGACTGCACTTGTTCCAATAGGTTGATATAGAAGACGTAGTTGGCTTTTGAACTTTTTTTGGTGCAGTTACTGTTTGGACAGAAATACTAGGGTCATAGGTCAATACTAGTAGGTTTAGCTCCCTGGCATGTGCTGCGAATATGTGGGTCTGGAGCACTTCTAAGTACTTATTTCTGGGTCTGCATTCTGACCACTTCCAATCCTACAGTGGAGCTATTCCACGTGAAGTGCAAAGATAGGTCTAGAAACTGAAGCCGTAACTGAAAATCCACCAGTCTCTTCTCTTCAACTTTCTTTACATGTTTTGCTTTCAGTAAGAAGAAATCCTGGACAAGTGGACTACAGTGGAGCTGCAGAATAACCAACTCACCCTGAGTTGTCTAACATTTTCTGTAGCATTTTTTGTCTACTCTGTGTATGTGTTTCATGACTTCTATCTTAGCTATTCTTCTAAAAGAAGTATCTGATTTTAAATTCCCTCTGTTCTCTATCATTCCAAAAATAAGACCAGAAAGAACTGCTTGAACAGTTAAAATAACTTCTCTATAACACAAAATTTATAGCTCTCTGAAGGTTTCTTTCTATTAGATTTTGAAGTTGATAACTTGGGTCTGCTTTTGAAATATTTTGCTTGAATTAATATCTTTTGTACTGGTTGCAATAATGTTTCTTCATTATTAAATTTTTGAACATCTAACCAAAACTGATACATTAATATTATGATTAGGAAAAAAAAAAAAAAAAACGTTCTCAAAAGAGTGTAGGAAAAAGTGAGTCTAAATACATCATTGTCACTACCTCAGTCTTAATCTTGAAATCTTGAGATGACTATGAGCTGGATTTTTCTGATTTATTACGCATCCAGTCCCTCACCATATTTATATGGAATTAAAGTTGTAAAGGACTTCTGGAAACCAAGCTCTGCATTCTTGTTTAAAATGGGCTACCTACTTACAGTTTTGATCTTTTTTGGTACAAGGCCTGTGTATTCCTCAGGATTCTTGACTCAGCTGAGCATTAACTCTCCAGGGACATAAGAAATAAATGAGGAAGTTCTGGATAGATACATTTATAAAACTGCCATCATTATCATTATAAAGATGTTAGGTTGAGCACTAGTAGAAGCTCAGCAATTTCCCAAATTGGGAAAAAAGGTTTCATAATCTGTAACTTTCAGAGTATGCAACTGATAGATTGTGCAGAATGTTACGCTGGGCTCTGGGCTACCTAGAGTGTTCATAACACATTTTTTGTATCCTATTTTGTGAAAGGGTACAATTCCACTTTACTTTTCTGTCCTCTTTAGAATAACGGTAGTAGTAGAAGTTACTTCTCCCAGTTTCAAAATTCTTCTTGTGAGAGAGCTTTATTTATTCTGTTAATTAATACTGGAAATATCACAGTTTTATAGGTTCCTTTGTTTTCTAGTGTTCATTTTTTTATGTAGACTATTCCATATGAAGTGCAAAGATAAGTCTAGAAATTGAATGATTTTTTTCACAGTTCCACCAAATTTCAGCAGCTCATAGCTATTTAGCTTATTTATAACTGCCTGGTAGACTGTTTTATGAAACATCTAGTACAGGCTTTCACGGTTCCCAAGACAAATACTGCTGTTTATTGAAATGACCAGCAGAAGCACATAACAGCTTTAAACATATTTATTTATTTATTGCTTTTTTTTTTTTTTTTTAATGAGCTGGGGGTCCTTCCCAAGTTGTTATTCAGGTAAAAACCTTGATATAGTTCCCAAACAAAACTTATGGAAGGTCAGCTAAGGTAGAATGAAGAACTAATAGGACAGTTTAACTTTTTGGACACTTTTGACAGGTGAGTTTTTAGAAAAGGTGAGGTTGTCATCACATACACAAAAGTAAAACTTTAAGTTTCTGAGTGACTTTACCTTCCAATATGAAAAGCAATTCTTAAGGATTCTCCAAAATCAGTTTTCCCTGGCAAGTCTTGCTTATATTGCATTGCATGATATTCCGTGAAGGATGCCAGGAAATATTGTGATGTATCTGCTGAGATAGGGGATAGTTATTAACTTATTCAAAAGTTTAAATTTAAAGTATGGGTAGGGGACTAATGACAAAATGTCATGTGTTAAAAAAAAATAAAAAAATAAAAAGTTGACCCATAGATTGAAACCTGAATGAGAAAAAGAAAAGAAAGATTAACAAAAATTACAAGTCAACCTAGCAGCATATTTTGTTGAACTCTTAGCTGTCTGTACATTATTATAGGAAGTAAACAGAGAGAAATCTTAAAGTATACACAAAAAGTAAAGCAGTTATGTGGCATCACTTAGATTTAGTGACATAAGGTCAGGACTGGAATATTAACATAAAGCCTGATCAGGAAAGATATCAAGAAGAAAGCACTGTATATAAAGCATTACAGAGAGATGGGAGAGGAAGCATGGTGAGATTTGCTGAGTGAAATACAAAAGGAAGGGAGATNGAGATGGATAAAGTTGTGGGAGAAGTCTATCCTAGATCCTTGTACTAGAAGGCAGATGATGTTTTTCTTTGAACATAGGGGGAATATCAAAAAGCTGGATTGTTAATAACAGCAAATAGTCATTACTTAATTACCTGTTAGAGAAACATTACACCATATTATTTCATTTTGAATAGAGACCTTCCAAAGTTCTTGTAATGTGAGGAAGTAATAAAGAAAATACCAAGGGCTGGTAATTAAGATCAGTTGTTTTAGATCTGATTCTAATTTGATTTTGGCCAAGTCCCAATGACTGGTTGAAAACTGGAAATTGAGGAAGGTAATTTATGTGAAAGTGATTATGAAATGATAGCATTCAGGATACTAAAGAAAAGAAACAGCATCAGAATAATGGCAA
>VXAL01006594.1:83696-115637 GCA_013399475.1 Chauna torquata | reverse complement strand
ATATACATCTATATCTTTATCTATCTATATCTATATCTATATCTATATCTATCTATATCTATATCTATCTATATCATCTATCTATCTATTTCTATCTATCTATATCTATATCTATGTCTATCTATATCTATATCTATATATATCTCCATTGTCAGGGCCCAAGTCACAATTTTCATAAGTGATGCTTTCCTTGGTAATCCTGTGCAGATGAGATAATAGCACTTGATTTTTGTGGTAGCATAAACACTTTTTTTTTTTTCTTATGCAATGGATAATGTTTTAGGGATATTTTTCATGTTTCTCTTTCAGGTGTGTCAGTCGAAACATTTTAAGAAGTAGATCAGTTTACCATCTAAAGTCAAATCAGTGTGTAGGATATTTGGTTTTGTGACGTGTGAGTAGAAGTGGTCATTAAAAACGAAGTTTGTGTGACATTTTCATAACATTTTTACTGAGTATTTCTTCATGAAAGAATATGTGCTTTCTGATATCAGGAAAAGTAACAAAAATACTTACAAAATGCAGGTTAGGTTTTTGTGTTGTATAGATTAGCATAGTGATTTACATGGTAAAACTAAAACTGTAAATATCTTGGTATTTATGTGTATTGAGAAAACAGCCCCTTTACACATGTACTATGCATTCTAGGCATTAAAAAATGAATAATTGATTAACTACAAAAATTAATTTAGCAATTTGACATTTAAAACAATCCCCAGTTGTCATTGTCTCTTCCAATGCATGTATCTTAAAAATAAATAAATTATTAGTTTGTTATCTGTATTAATGGAAAAGTTTAAAATTCCTTCTAAACGTTCTACTTGCTTTTGGGCATTTCTCTGTGTAGCTGAATACAATCTCAATGATTCATGCAGAACCCCCTCAAATATTCCAGAGACATTTCCCATTCCCACCTGGTCACAGACAATGTAGAATGCATATATATTTTTTTCTTTTTTCTTTTTCCCATTGTTTTAGATAAATAACATAATTTTTAAATAACTTATTTTGCTCTATTAACTATACAAGGAAGATGGGTTCTTATCTCTCTCAGGAGTGCTGTGTCATCAAACAGTTAAAATTTCGTGGGGTAGACTGAAATCAAGCATAATTCTTTTTCCTACAGAAGATAAGTCATAAGAAGAAAAGAATAAGATCTTTTAATAGTTTCCAGATACTAAGATTCAGATTTCAAACTCTCCTTGAGCAACTGATGTCAGATTTTCAGAAGATCTTGGGTCCAGTTTAAGAAAAATTGACCTAAATTGAATTCTTAACTTGAAGAAAAGTTAGCCAGATTTTCAAACCTTAAATATGGGAAAAAAAAAAAAAAAAAAACAGTGGGAGCTGCATACCTTAGTCATGTCATGTAGTTGCTGCAATAGGAAGCCTGATATGCAAAACTAGTTCTAAAGTATTACATGAAAAGTGTATTTTCCAACCAACTAGATTTCACAAAGATTCCTTTGCTGCCATATCTAGCTCAGGGAGGTGGAGTCCCAGTTCACCTAACGGGGAATCAAATCTGTGTGTGAATATTTGGCCATGAGAGAACAGGTAGTATCTGTGGGAGTGCCCATGCCATACGTATGCAACTTTTCTGTATGTAGAAGTACCATATATGACCCTACACCTGTCTATAAAGACCAATGAGAAAAGGTGCCTGTGAAGGCCTCCAGAGGGATAGCCTGTCTGCAGACTTCCATGACAGAAATGAAGGCAGACGACATCTCTTCTCTGAGACCCTTGTGGAATCTTACCTGATTCTATCAGCCGTCTGTGAAATACTCTCAACCAGTTTTGACTAGATACCTATGATTTAGGCACAGTTACTTCCTTGATTCAAGTTTCGACCCTTTCTCATTGAGAAAGCAACATTGCTGTGTCTATAACCATCCCTTCATGGTATTGTAGAGACAGCCACCAAAAGAGAGAATCTCTGAATGAGTGTCCCCCTCTACTCTGCCTTTGTGAGGTCCTGCTTGGAGTATTGCATCCAGGTCTGGGGTACCCAGCACAACAAAGACATGGACCTATTAGAGCAGATCCAGAGGAGGGCCATGAAGATGATCAGAGGGTTGGAGCACCTCTCCTATAACGAAAGACTGAGAGAGCTGGGGATGTTCCTCCTGAAGAAGAGAAGGCTCTGGGGAGACCTTATTGCAACCTTTCAGTACTTGAAGGAGGCTTATAAAAAAGATGGAGAGTGACTTTTTACACGGGCAGATAATGACAGGACAAGGGGGAATGGTTTTAAACTAAAAGAGGGTAGATTTAGATTGGATGTTAAGAGGAAGTTCTTTACTCAGAGGGTGGTGAGGCACTGGAACAGATTGCCCGAAGAAGCTGTGGATGCCCCATCCCTGGAGGTGTTCAAGGCCAGGTTGGATGGGGCCCTGGGCAACCTGATCTAGTGGGTGGCATCCCTGCCTATGGCCAGGGGGGTTGGAACCAGATGGTGTTTAAAGTCCCTTCCAACCCAAGCCATTCTATGACTCTATGATTATGATTCAGTGAAATAGCAAGTTTTGTCCCGTTTGTACATGCATATACAGATACAAAAGCCAAGACATAATTATTTGGGTCCCATTGCTGTGGACATTTATGTGCAACTTTATGTCTGTTATTATGTATATCTTGTGTTAATTTTATTAATTGGATGTGGTTACATGTTTGCAGGCATATGTGCCTGGTGTTGAGAAGAGCTGAATGAGGAAAATGGTATCATGAACCTCTCTTTTCCAGTACAAACCTAACAGGTCTGCCAGTGATAAGTGACTCTGCAACCTGGAAATACAGACGCATATGATGAAAAGGCACATGACAAAAAGTATCATCATATGAACTAAAACAGAATTCAGATTTTTAAGATTTCTTGCTCAGGCATGAAGATGGAAGTAAAATCCTTAGCTTTTCATAACAGATTGAGTTTCATCTTCTGGTTAAGTTAGTGTCAAAGAAGCCCAATAAATTTTATGAAGCTCTAATTAGCACTCTCACAAGCTGTTAACATTTTTTAGTTGTAGTCAAGTGGTATTCAGAGAAGTGTGAATTTCTTCTGCCTTTGAAAATATTAAGAAAATCAGTTCTTCTGAAATGGAGCCTACCTTAAAAGTCTATAAGTACATCAGTGGAAACTGGAACTGATTCTCAGCAAGGCACTTTGGATATCTGCAGTTGTATGAATTCACTGAATAGCATTCCCTAAAGCTATAACATTTTCTGTATGCCTATTTCATATATAAATGGTGATTTTATTTAAATGGAAGTTTGCAATCATAAAAATTATAACTTCAATCACATGTTCAGTTGCAATCACATTCAATTTTAAATGAATGTAACAGTTTCCTACAGGTTCATGTCTCTTATTTGATTGATCCTTAAATCAAATTATGCTAATATTTTCTGCTATTTGTGCCAGCATCTAAAAACATTCTTTCTCATAGAGAATTTTAGAAGTAACACAAGATGCCATATTTGACTTTCAATTCTGTATTTTACAAACTGGATCAAGAATTATTTGGTGAAAACTTGTGAATTTTCAGTCCTGATTTCTCATTTACCCAGTTTTCTGGTTCTGGGGAATACTGTATGGGAGCTCTAGTCTTCACTGAAATTAGACAGAAAATCCAAAAGTTGCCAGAGGGATATACAGACATGCACACAGACTGTGTGATTGCATACACTGGTTTCATCAGAAACAAATCAAAAAAAGATACACAAACTATCCCTTTCACTATTGTTCAAGGTGATGTGAGAATAACTGGAGATGAGATGATCTGTTCTTAAGGGAGTAACTTAGAGAGATTGCTAAAACACACATGCACACACACACACACAAGATTCTTTGGATGTGTTTAGAGGAGGAAAACTTTTGGAAGTCAGACTAAGGAAATAATATAGATAACTGCAGCTCCTGAACTTCCCCAGATCTTTTCTTCCTCCAGCCTGAGAAAGCTGTCAAAAGCCACTTCCACCACAGCATGATAGGCTTCTTGGCTGATCTAAACCCCTCACAGTAGGGATCTTTTAAAATAACTCTTGCTCAATGCTATTTTCTAGAGGCAGAAGAAATGAGTGATGAGGCAGGATCTCCTATCAGCTTCTGACCTCCCTTTTTCTCCATACTACAACCACTCTGTAGGGACCCTCATTTGGGCTGCTAACCACTAAGTTCAAGAGCACCCAAACTGGCCAATCATTAAGTACTTTTAAAAGTTGAACTACTGCCTAGGCTCCACTGCATTGACTATAATGGGGACTTAAACATCTGCTATGTATGTTGGTATCTACACGTGGAAAACTATATTGATGTGTCTTAATAGATGCCACCATTAGGGTTTGATTTGGTTCCCTAAACACAAGTCATAAGGTAGAACACAAGTCATAGGGTAGAACACAGGAAAAGAAGTCTAATGACATTTGAGTTGACCTAGGCTGTCTGAAATATCACCATAAAGTTGGTAGAAATGGTGCAGGATATATGAGGGCTCTTTTCCCCACTAGAAGAGCAGCTGGAGCCTAGGAGTAATACCTTATGACATGTGGTATGGCACTTCTGTTTAAGTAAAAAAAAAAATTAAAATCTCTCTCTCAGATCATGTGAGCATCTGCCACTGTACAAGTGCAGAAATAAATCAAGATACCTCACACAGAGCAGAAGTCCAGATGTCAATTTAATTTTTTTTTTTTTTTTTTTCCCTTAGAACTCTCACTGCACCACTTCTGGGTGTTGCCTTGCTCAGAGGGCAGAGTGTGATTTTTGGAGGCAACAAAATATATTGTTGGCGTCCATTAGTCCAGGATGAAGGAACTGGAGACTTTTCTGTGAAACATCTTGCACTTCCCTTGCAGTGCCTGATGTGAAGTCATTTCTTTCTCCTGCACAAATATACATAATGGTCCTAACTAGTGACCAGGAATGAGATTCTTTCAGTATCTTTTTCTATAGGTATTTCACTTTGCATAAGAAATAAAAATTAACTGCAGCAGAGACTTGAGCTAATCTCTTCTGCTAACTAGCTGACCAATCTTCCTTCTCTCAGTAAGGTTTTTACTTGTTTTGTTTTCACAGAGAAAATGAGTGACCTGTTTTAGATATATGAGTCCAGTGGAGAGTGTGGATCAGATCCATCTTTCCAAATAGATATATTTACAGTGCAGGCATTTACATCTGAATAAATCATCTAAGCATGTCTTTGTAGTCAATGATAAATAAATGACTGTGTGACAGTGTGAATCATGTTATTCTAAAGCAAATTTTTTATATTAATCTGATGAACTGTGACACAGAAGTGCCTTCCTCTTTCCTTTTGCTGGAATGTCTGAGCTACAGCCATCTAAAGTACATGAGATATGCCTCACTGTCTGGAAATCCTAGGAGGAAGGTGGATCTTCCTTTCAAGCTTATGAGAGCTGGGACTTAATCCTCTAGCCTATGTTCTCAGCAGCTGCCTGAGCGAGACTTAAGCAATTTAAAATAACAAAAATTAAATGCGCAACATGCAAACCATAATTTCTTTTGTAAGAAAATCTTAAGAAGAGGTCACTTTTTGCCCCTTTAGGTACTTCTTTTTGAGAATCAGCTGTTGAAGACTTTAGATTATGTTTTCCCTATATTTTGTTCCTAAAGAAAATGTGTAGTGTTATAGTCATAATAGTGCAAATGGAACAATTTTTCATGTTGTGTAGCTCTGTAAATGCATTTAGTGTTGACACAGCTCCCCAGATCTTTGAGGTTGATTGAAAGTACGTTGACATCAAAAACATCAAAGTTCAGATTCAGAAAACCAGTCACTCATGACACTGCCACTAAACTTCCAGTGGTGAAATAAAGAGAGAAAATTCTACAAAAATCCAGGGGGCTTCAAGAAAAGTATGTGATTTTTTTTTTTTTTCAAATTCAGAGCTGGGGGCAATCAGGATGCAGTT
This sequence comes from Chauna torquata, assembly GCA_013399475.1. Classification (NCBI taxonomy): domain Eukaryota; kingdom Metazoa; phylum Chordata; class Aves; order Anseriformes; family Anhimidae; genus Chauna; species Chauna torquata. Next base: position 109,706 of record VXAL01006594.1, on the reverse strand, counting down.
GTTAGCCTGAGCATATTTTTAAGGTGTATGTGTTTCTACCTCACTGTTTCTAATATTTTGCACTTTAGATATAGTTTTCATCAGAGAGCTTAAAATATCTCATTTCCTTGAAGCATGGTACCTCTGACTCAGATGTAATCACATTTGCAGGCAGTGGGGGAAACTAACACAGCTGCTGCTCCTGTAAAACTCATTCTGGACAAAAATAATTTTTGGGGGGGTTGATTTTTGTTTCCAAGGTCTCAATGTTCATAAGAATTTACGCTTTACTATTACTATTTTAATGTAATACCCTTGAGCTTCTGAGGATGTAATATTTTGTTATGTAAGCCTCAAGTATAAAAGACTGCTAGCAATAATTAGGGCTTTAACTAGGATTGTGAATTAAATCAGTTTGATGTTTGAGTTTAGCCAGCCATATGGGTTTATAGGAAGGGGAATTTTTTTCACACTTATAAGAAAAAAAGTGAAAGACAGAGGAAAAGAGAAGTCAGTAAGACTTTAAATACACACTTTTCATCTGTGAAGTAGTCAGAGAGATTTGTTAATAAACAGTTACAGTAGATATGTAGAATACTGTAACTGCAATTGAACAAAAATAGTAGAAGAACTGATGACCATGTCGCTATGAACAAGGAAAGAAAAAAACAGAAATGGAAGGATAGCAAAAGAAAAACAAGCTGACATCTTTGAGTACCTTCTCCAGGTGGACCTGAGACAGGGCAGTGAATCAACATAACATTCATTTTGATGGCAGAAGATCACCCAAGATAAGTGATTGAACAAAACAAGTAATACTGATAGAGGTGACAAAAATGGAATACATAGTTTTAGTGCTGAAAGCAACTTGGCTGAAGATTTTCAGGGGCACACAGGCACTCAGCTTCCACTGTCTGGCCCACAGGAAGACCCACAGAAGTAAACTGTAAAGCTCTGTCACCCTCCCAGGTGTGTTGTTAATATGCTAATACAGAAGGAACTGTGTTGCATTCACATACTTTTCATCATAGTTTCTGCCAAAGGCTGGGAGTCAGTGCACCCTCTATTACACACCCCAGGCCCCCGCTTATCAGCAGCAGGAAGGAAAAAACTATTTTATTTGCTTACTGTAATAGCAGCAGCAAAAAGCAGCACTTACTGATACAGAATGAAGACAGGAAAACAGGATTAGTTCTGAGATCTGATATCTTTCAACTCCTTAGGCTTTGGCTTGAATCTAAGAGCCATGACAGGTAATGAGATACCAGAACTTAAAACTACATTATCCTGATTTATCAGATACTTTCCTCTCAGCACTTTGCTCTTCTTAAGGACCCCTGAAGCTAGAGATTATTCCTGTATACACCAACTAAAGCCTGGGATCATAGCTTTGAAGAGCTGCATATCATTTCCTAACTTAGGCAGTATCAAGACTTCAAACTTTCATTAGTTCCTCACACTTACTCTACACTGTTTCTTTGTTTGTTTGGTTGTTTTATTATTATTTTTTTTCTTTTTTTTTCTTCTTGCTACTACACTGTAAGCAGAAAACAACCTTCTGAATCCTGCCATAAGCAATAACTTTAGAGCACAAGGCTATACCAAAAACCACGAGAAAGGGATCGATAAGAGGAAAAAATCCAAAACTGCCCACCTGTTACATAACCTTGCACCTCTTATTAATGTCTCTACTTCTATGATATACAAAAGACTCATTACAGTCTCTGAATTTCATTTTGGAGTAACTCAGTTCTCCCAACTGGCAATGCAAAAATCCCAAGGAGACTACGTTCCTGCTGTATGCACCCCCAATACCTGGATCTAGATCTATATGGTGAAAACACTCTCCCAAATGTCAGTAGATCATGCCTGAGGCTGGATAATCACATATCTTTTAGAAATTCACATTAGTGGTGATATCATGGAATAGCTTAAGAGGATTTTTAACTAGCTGAGAAATGACAACTGCATACATCAAAATAGTTAGAAACTTGGAGGAAAAGAAAAATACAAATTTACTGTTTCTTCTGTTGGTGCAAGTCTATTAAAGGAAAAGGAATGCTGGCTTTTTGATGTATGAAACGAATTTGTTTCCAAGTATTTAATATCTTGATCACCACAGCAACTTGATTGAACTCTAGAAAAAAGAAGCCAAACTGTACTGAAGAAGGCATTAGACATGTATACTCCCCTAATTCAAAAAGGTGTCTTAACAGACGTTTGGGGATGTTACAAAGAACCATTGTGCACTCAAAGAAAAAAAAAAAAAAAATCTGGTAGACATGTAGTGTGTTCAGGACACTTTAAAGCATAATAAAAGTTGAGGAGAAATCCACAGCATAGTCAATCACCCGAAAAAATTATATTAATAATATTATTTTCATTTCATTTTTCAGTGTGGGTGTTAAATTCTATGAGTGAATGAAGTCTGATTCCAATTTATATGAATTATTTTTATGAATTAAATGAGGCATCAAATTAACTTCCCTCGGAATTATTTAATATCTGTAAATAAACAGCTTGGAAATAAAAGAAATGAAACTACTTGGATGACTGGAAAATTCATATGCCTTATTATGTATAATTTCTGGGGAAAGAGCCTAAAAATAATCTATTATAAAGTTTTATATGTTTATTGGTATATATCTTCTATTCTAGGTTTTGTTGCTATTATTGGATTGTATCTGTGTGTGCAATTATATTTGTTCATACAGCTGGCAGATTGCATGCAACATGAAACTCTGCTTGTAACAGCAAAAGGCTAGGAGGAAGGCTGATTCTCTGAATTATTATGTATTGCATCTCCCTGTCTTTCATTTCCAACTGGATTATGAGGCTGCTTCTATGCATAGCATTAGCAACAATGTTGAAGAATCAGTGTTTGTTCTTTGAGAGCTTCCTGACCTCGTTTATAAAGAAATCTTTTCTTCACGGTGAACCCACAGTTCTCTAGGCCAAACTGAAGTTGGCATACATCACGTATCTTCATTAATGTAAAGCAGTTTTACAAACTGAGGATCCTTTAACTTGCAGGAGAGCAGATATGATCTGGGGATTTTGTTTTCTTTACATCACTTTAAATAAAGAGTACTTTTGAACCGCAGCACTTCTAACTTCAAAAGAAAATCACATGAGATATAGTCTAAGTAGATCAAGGGAGACATTATTTCCTCCAAATGTACCCCAATTATTCCACCAGAATTGGTGGTATATTAAAAAACAAAAACAAACAACAAACAAACAAACAGAAAGAAACCACACTAAACAAAATAAAAACAAAAACAAAAAACTTACTTTATTAACTGTCTTTTACTAGGAGATGCAATCTATCCTTGCCATGAAGTACAGAGAGGCAACAGTAATCGAATCAATCAGGAGAAGATGTACATTTGCCAGCAAATGGGAAACTATTGTGGGCAATAGAAAGAAGAGATAAACAGCATAAGCCAAAAGAGGAACTAGAAGTCTTCAGTAGATATAGAATTAGAAAGATGAAGCCAAAAGGGTGTTTGATAACAGATGGATCATTCTGGGAATGGAGGCCTGTGAGATACTAGCCAGGATGAGTGTGTGGAAAGAAAGGAAAGGAGACATTTCAGCTTCCAGTTCTATTGCAGGACGTATACAGGGCTTTACAAAAGCTCGTAAGTTTGTTGGTTGTGACATTTGCTTATTGGGATTTGAATTTTCTCCTTAAGATTAGCTGATTTTCAGAGAGCTGTCTGCTGTATTAACTGTTTCTGTGTCTCCTTGACCACCCTTTGTGTAGGTGGAGGGCTAATAGATTCATTAGTCATCAATTAGTCACCTTAGAGAATGAGATGAAATGGAATTTTAAAGGGAATGGAAAGAAATAGGCATTTTAGGGTGTACTGAAGTATGAGGTGGTTTGCATTTTGAGTGTCAGTTTCTCTACATTCACTGTTGTCCACATGCCCCATGCAGATGTCCTCCTTAGTCAGGTGTATTCAAATCTTACTGTCATATGATGGTCGTAAAATCCTATTTAAGGTCATAATGGCTGAACAAGGAAAATGTGAGTCCCTCTCTGAATATGGTAGGTATTATGGTGACAGTAGACACAGGTAAGGCCTTCTTAGCCTTAATCTTCACTGATTCATTATTCCAGGCCTCTGTGCATGGTTCAAGGGGAAGAAGAGGGTAAGGACTGAGCCAGGAATCATGTGAGAGGACTTAACCCATTCAAGGCCATAGAACCTGATGGGCTGCACCCAAGGATGCTGAAAAAGCTGTCAATGTCCTTGCAAAGCCACTGTCTACCATCCTTTAAAGGTTGTGAAGACTTGGGGAGAACCCCAATGTCTGAAAAAATGCAAATGTTGCAGTCATCTTCACAAAAGGCCAAAATGATGTTCCATCAAACTGCAGGCTTGAAAGTCGCAGTGCAATCTCTCAGAAAACCGTAGAGAAGATCCTCTTGGAAGTCATTTTTTGAGCATATGATGGAGAAGGTGACTAAGAATAGGCAGCATGGATTTACCAGAGGTAAATCATGCTTGACCAACCTGATTTTTATGAACAAGGGGAAAAACAAAATGGATAAAAATAAAACAGGCTGCTACATGAAAATTATTCATGCTTTAAAGTTCTGGTTGTTCAGATCTCCATGCACATGGTTCTAGAAGTGTCACTAAATCCCGCTGATATGTGTAGCTTTAGAACTAAACTACCATTAATGCTGCCTAAAAGTCTTCTCCTTTGCAGTTCCAGCAGAGGAGATCAAGCTCTGTGCTGCGCTGTGTTGGTTCTGTAATGGGCACCATTGCAATGCAAATTTAACTGCTCTCAATAAACCATATACTCTATAGAAACCATGAAATATCGATGTGACATTTATAAAAAAAAATGTTTGTTTTTAAATCTTCTGAGCTGACATAGATGTGTAACTCTCCATCTTGTTATATAGTTAAGTATTCATTTTTAACATTTTGTTATTCCCAGGGCTCATAGATTATAAATGAAATTTTACACAGCCATACTGATATTAGTCACAAACATGGCTTTTCTTAATATATTTTTTCCTCCAGTAAATTATGTAATGAAATAGTATGAAATCGTAAAAGCTTTAGACAAGGTCAATCTAATTTCTTAGTGATGTAGAAAATGTTCACTTCTTATAAGGAGTTCTGGATTGGAGATTGGATTTGATCATTTACTAATTATTGCCATTAATTTACATGCAATAGTTCCTCATCAAAGCCTCTCTGATGTTAGATTTTTCCTACTGATGCTTCTTTTATTACATTTAATCCCACTGAAGCTCTATTTAAAATTAATGTTAAATTTTGGTTACATTTGGCAGGGCAAAAGATACTTTTTGTAGCACTTGTTGAACCCACTTCCATTCTGTGACCTCACCTTAAATCCCTCCTTTTCCTTGTATGAGCACTGTAACTACAGTAGGTAATTTAGTGTTAAGTACTGCTGAAAGCACTCGACTGTGATCTTTTTTGCATGCCTGCTCAGAGGATTTGAGGAGTTCTTTTATGCATGCTGTGTTCGCAGAAGAGAATTTTGAGATAAGAGATTAATAATGTCTTTACTCATTGTTACAATATTAAACTGTGAGATTTAGCTTGGGATATAATGTTAAAGTAGTGGTGGAAGCTTTCACTGTAACTCCTACCAGTGCCTATTCGTGCAAGATTCTTTAAATCTTTCATTAAATATGAGGTTGAGGTGGAAAGGGCGAGTTTTTTTTTTTTTTTTTAATTATATTCTTTATTTACTTTTCCTATAGCATGAAAAAATGCTTCTTTCATTTGGTAGTTTTCACTTCATATTGACTCTCTTTTTCTTGGGATGAAAACAAAGACAGTTTTTCCAGCCTCAGTTTACTGTTGAATTTCCCTCCAAAAGACAGCTGGATGATCTTAAATAAAATGCTAGGAAGAACTGTATCAGAGACAGAAAATGGAAATATTTCTCTTTCATTTGAACCTTACTGATGGATATCACTGACACAGCATAAGGTCTTAGCAACCAGTTTGAGGCCTGAAAAACTTCTTCTAGTGTCAATCTATTTAAGTCATTGCTTTTTGTTTGTTCTTCTAGTTGTACATTCCCAGCAGTAATATAAGAAATAGAATTGATTTGGCAGTCTGAGCTAGACTATTGCGCAGGAAACAGAAAGAAAAGAATAGGGAGGAAAAAAATAAGCTGGGAGGAAAATGATGCATCAGGGAGGGGAAAATAAAAGAGCACTGAGCGCCATATCCTAAATGAAACTTAGGATTTAGCAAAAGTTTCCACCCTCTAAAAAACACATTCTATAGTATGACCTAGAAGAGCAAGTAGAGACCTAATTCTTTTTTAAGAAGTTTTTTTTAATGATTAAACATTTGGTTTAGTGGCTATTAAGATAACAAATTTCAAATCCCAAAACGCTCTACAAAAATGCAATTTAACCCTAATTATGGGGCAGTTCATACATCTGTGGCCTCAGTCTCATGAGCAGTGGCGGTGCCTCATCCTGAAGCAGCCCAAATGTCAGGACTAAAGGCAGAGAGATCACACTTCTGAGGAGCTGTAAGGGTATCTGAGGTTTCTGGGTCCTTCTTAGCCAACCAGGCAGGTGCCACATGGAGACAAACTTAACAGAACTGCTCTTCCATCAGTCTCTTGGACAGGCTGCTGAAGAGAAGAGTGAATGAGATGAAATCAGAGTAAGCTGTGATGCATATGTTTTGTGTAATATATATTTTACTGTTGGAACATGATCAAAATAAAAAAATCTCTGCTTTTGATTTTGAAAGTAACGACAACAACAACAACAAAAAAGGTAGATATTTCATTGGAGGAGTCAACTCTTCAAATTTGAGGAGTTCAATACCTGTGGTAGAGGAGTAGTGCAGCCAGCTCATCTGTATCTGGAATGGGTGTAAGTTTCATTCACTTTTAAAGAGCTATAGACAAGCTTCTTTTCTGTTTACAGGTGTTTTGTTTGTTTGTTTGTTTTAATTAATTTATTTATTTTGTAACACTGGTCAGCTATATTTCTGAACATGCTTAATGTAAAATTTGGATGTCATTCCCTAGATTTCATGATTTTTAATAATGAGAACCTAAGCAGAACTGAATCAATACCTTGACTTTTTTATGAATCTAAGTTCATGGAGCAATCAATGGGAAACAGTAAATTTATAAACTCTTTCCATGCTTGATCACCCAGAAATCTGCATTTTTAAAGTACGCTTCTGTTCTGCATGGGGGAGGAGGTGAGGTATGAGAGAGAGAGAGAGATGGTGCAGGGTTCTCTCCGAATCTCGATCAGAAAGGCCACACCTTAATTCACGTAGAGTTTACTTTTCTCAAAGATATTATAAACTACAGATTATATTAATAAGTTTTTCAGGTAATAGAAAGTTTCCTGACTGGTTGGACCATTACCTGTGTTACAACACCCACCAGCATACAGCATAGCCTGGTATGGTACACTCCAGCAAGTTCTCACAGCAGCTACTCATTCTAACATATGGGTTTTTCAAGCCCTAAGAAGGCCTGATAGAAGAGACCTAGCCTGCTCAAGATCACTGACTCCTCAAATGCAATGTCTTCTGCAAGTCTTCCACTGCAGCTTCTAACTTTAGACAGAATCATTGAGTCCTAAACAGTTTTATGAAAAAGAATTTCATGATAAAGTAATTGGGATCAGACAATCCCAACTCACTTAGCCTCTGTGGTCATGGAATGTCTGGACCGCAGAAGAACCAATATGAACAACAAGGTATAGTGCACAACATAATGTCAGTGATCCATAACACCTAAATGTCACCAAAATTTAACATTTAATCTACTGCATTAACAGAAAGGGGAAGGCTATGGAACATGGATCTTCAACTATACGGATCAGCTGGCTGATCTCTTCAGTCCTTCAGAAGGAATGTACAAAATCTATGGTAGCTATGGCAACCTTGAAACTACCTAGGTCATGATTTGAAGAGTGACATTTGAAAGGCTAAATGTCTGTAGCACTTCCAGCAAAATGAAGTGTCAGCCAAATAAGCAGCTGAGTGAAATGCAAAATCCACACTATTATTAATGGATTTAGTAGATGCTAAAAAATTGCATTGGAAACTAAATTATGGAATTAGATATTACAAATAACTCTAAGTATAAAAGTATTATGAGAATGGATGCTATGAAGGTCCATCATTCTTTTTCAGTCTATTCACTTAATTTACTTTCCACTTTGCAATATCCTCCTCATTCTTAGAAATTCTGTGCAATAAAGGAGCATGAACAGTTTGTTGGGGTACCAGGAGGAATCTTTTTCTAATCATTAGGGACTTTCCCTGATCTCCACAATCTTTGAGAGATAATGGAGGATAGTCTTACAATGGCATTGATCTTACCACCCTTGGATGCATCCTGTCTGGTCCGATGGACTTATTCTTATGCTCAGAGCTTTGCTACTAGGCATGAAGGCCAGACAGGCCAGGAAAGACTGAGACAAAATGCTTCTCAACTTTTTCTGTCCTTTTTCACTATTTGACCCAACCCATTCAGCAGCAAGTATCGAGTCAGTGTTTTTTCCTTGATCTTCTTTTTGCTACTGACATAACTGCAGGCAGTCTTTGTGTTGCACTTGATATCCACCTCCAGCTTTGAGTGCAGATAATCTTTGATTTTCTTAATTCCATCCTTGCATATCCAGGTGATTCTCCTGGATAACCTCTCATCACTTTCACTTTCCATATACTTCTTTTTGTATTTGAGCTCAGTCAGGCTGTGGTTCTACCTCAACAAAAATGATATCTTTCTACTCCTACTCTACTTTCTGCAATAAAAAAAGGCCATTCTTGTGCTTTCAGGAGACTGCCACTGAAAAACAACTGTCTCTCCTGGGCTTTCTCAGAGCAGTCTTCCATGGGACCCTGCCTACAAGATGCCTGAAAAAAAAAAAAGAAAATCTGCTTTCCTGAAGTTCAAGTTCTACAGCTTGCCTCCCTTCAGGACCTGTAACCTCTTCATCTAACAGTCACTGCAAACAAAGCTGTCATTGACTACCACGGACCAACCAGTTCTTTTTTTGTGAGTTACAGCCCCAGCAGAGCATATCCTCTGGTCGTCTCATCTAGCACTTGGGTCAAAGAGTTGTCTCTGGTGCACTTCAAAACTGTCCTATATTGTTTGTCCTCAACTATGTAGTCCTTTCAGCAGATGCTGAAGTGTGCAGAGTGCTCCACGAGAACCAGAGTCTACAACTGTGGGATTTCTTGGATTTGTTAAAAGAGTGCTTTGCCAATCACATCTTTTTGATGGGATCTGAAGCAGATGACCACCGCAATATCTACTTTACTGTCCTCCTCTCTGATTATGTCCTAAAAATAAAATCATGGAGTGGTTTGGGTTAGAAGGGACCTTTAAAGACCACCTAGTCCAATCTCCCTGCCATGGGCAGGGACATCTTTCTCTAGACCATATAGCTCAAAGCCGTGTCCAATCCAACTTTGAACACTTCCAATGACAGGCCATCACAACTTCTCTGGGCAATCTGTTCCAATGTCTTACCACTGTCAACATAAATAATTTCTTCCTGATATGCAACATAAATCTACTCTCAGTTTAAAACTGTTACCCCTTGTTCTGTTACTACAGACCCTGGTAAAAAGTTTGTCTATATTTTTCTTGTAAGCCCCCTTTATACATTGAAAGGCCACAATAAGGTCTTTCTGGAGCCTTCTCTTCTCCAGGCTGAACAACCTCAACTCTCTCAGCCTGTCTTCACAGGAGAGATGCTCCAGCCCTCTGATCATTTTTGTGGCCCTCGTCCGGACTCACTCTAACTGGTCTGTGTCTTTCTTACACTTGAGACCCCAGAGCTGCACTACTCTAGGTGGGGTCTCATGGGAGCAGAGTAGAAGGGAAGAATCACCTCCCTCGGCCACAGTTTTTTTGATGCAACCCAGGATATGGTTGGCTTTCTGGGCTAAAACCACACATTGCCGACTCATGTCCAATCTTTCATCTACCAGTATCCCCAAGTCCTTTTCTGCAGGGCTGCTCTCAATCAATTCATCACCTATACATCTTGAGCAGCCCTTTGTCCATTCCATGGCAGGGAACGCTGGGTACAGCCTGCAGCCCACGGAAGGGATGGAGTTCTGCCACAGTATCTCAGTCTGGACTGAAGGCTCTAGTGCATCAGCAGTGGTCTCACCAGGTAAGGTACCACATCTTGCCATGTGTCTCCACCATTGTTGTACTGACTGTGGCAGCTTCAGTCAGTCTCTGGCAGTGCCTTTAAACACCCATCTGCACCAGCTGCCATGTTAACTGCTTGGTTTCTCTCTGCATATCCTCCTCAGTAATTTAACCAAGAAGTCAAACATGAGCTTGCTCTGCTCCCCATGAGACTTCCTGCTCACCAGCAACTGCTCACACTATCTCGATTCTTGGCTGCTGTCCCTCACTCATGAATGCAGGGTTCTCCATGTGCTCTTTCCTTCCATACTGTGTTCCCTACAGGAATCAGAAGACTGACACTGAATTTCTTCTTTTTATTGCTAGGCACCAGAGCTGAGCAGGTTGTTTTGGTGATGTAAGATGTTAATTTGCCAATGCATAGTCTCCAATACTATTGCATTCACACTCAGCTGAGTACTTAACATATTGTGTAAATAGTTCATGTTACTACCATTTGCTTCACTTTCAAAATCTAGCTTAAATCACAGTCTGTGGAGAATGGATTACTTACTCGATGAAGAAAACTGTTTCAACAGAAAAGAACTGATGCTTCCTTAGCATTGAATCACTAGTGTTTAATATTTAAAGCTCTGTTTAAGCTTCCATAAGAAAACAATTACAGGTGTGATCCAGTTTCTACTGAAGCTGACAAAGGCACTTTATTTTGACTTAACTAAGTAGAAAACATGGAATTTTGTGAGCAGCTTTCAGCTTCTTCCCTAAATAGAAAAAGGTCCCATTTTTTTCCTGTCATTTCATCTATATGCAAGGTCTTCATCATGAATCTACCTTGCACTTTAATTTGCACTAAATGTTCATCTAATTTCATTAGACAGTTGAAGTCATTCAGAACTTGAAAATCAACATAGAGGTTTTAATTTTGAAACAAAAAAAGATTTTTCCTAAAGACAGTAATTACAGCTTGAGTTACAGTAACTAAAAACAGAAGGAAAAAAAAAAAAGCCATCAAACATCAAACTATGGTATGGATTTCTCTTTTCTAGTTTTTATTATATTAAAAATTGTCAGATTACCACCTACAGAATGCTAACGAAACAATAGAATCAAAAATGCAAGTAATCAAAACCAAACCAAACCCAAACTGAAAACATTAATTCCATAACCAAAATTGAAGACATTCATCTATACAAGATAAAATCATAGTATCAGGACCACTACTGTGCAAATAATTCAAACTAATCTTAACTCTGATTTACTATATTTTTTTTTTTCTTGTCCAGATATCCTTTCCCTCTAGGAGCCCACCCACTGCAAAAGAAAAAAAAACAGAACAAAAAAGGGAAAAAGCAATGAACAAAACCCAACACCATTTGGGCCAAAAAGAAACCTATTCTTTTTGTTATTTTTGTTCAACTGTAAAATGGAACTTCACAAATTTAAAGGAACTTCTTCAAAACAAAAATGTTTCATTTGGATTTTTTTTTTTCATTTGTCCTTGTCAAAATTGTTCTTTTATTTGATGTGCACATACGCATCATTCTAATCAATCAATAAATTATGTTGCTGGAAAATCAAATATTTCCTTGAAAATTAGCTTAGCTTTCCTCAAAATAATGATGATGTATAAGTTATATCTTTGATAGTCATAAAAGACCACCCTACTGAAGAACTGAGGAAATAGTTTCCTTGTTTGATTTTCCACTGTAATTTTACTTCAGCATATTTATGAGTTTCAGGTAGAAGATAAGACAGGGGCTGCATACATCTGTGTGCTTGTCTGTTTAAACTGGATCCTGTGGTGTAGGTTTTATGCACAACATGATGTAATCCAACATGAGCTATTGCCACTGGCAACGCAAATAAAATCTGTGATCCAATATTCCAGTTAAAAGTGATTATGAAATTAGTATGAGCTGGAAAAGCTATTTTTATTTCTGATTATGCTTTTTTATTAATATGAAGATATATGTGTGCTTTTAGAGGCATATAGTTGATGTAACCAAAGAGACAACAGTCTTGATTGTGACTGTTCTTAAATATCATATCCAGGAATATTTGTCTGTTTGCTTTCCCTGTAACTCTCAAAATCAATTCTCCAGAAAATTATCTGAGGAAGGCTTTCAGATTATTTTAATGACCAGGTGATTAAAATGTCTGTTTTTCACAACTTGCAAAGGTCTGGTTATAATATTAAAAATACCAGCCTACCTTTCAACATCTCCCTCCACACCTTGGACGGTGTGGGGGGGTTGGTGTCTGTGCATCTGAATTGCACTAGAGGGTGTATTTAGATTGCTTCTTATAAGTTTGGTGCTCTCACTGTGGTGAGAGGTTCCAGATGCCTCCTAGAGTTATCCCTCTAAAAGTGGCTTCCTTTATAGTCTGTGGAAAAAACAGTGTTTAAATTGGGCAGACTGCTGATGGTGAGGCCTATCCTTAGCAGTAAATTAAGGAGTGGCTGGCCTGCTTTTGGCCACGAGGCCCACTGGCATGATCTGGACCCTTTGGCACTTTCTACTGTCTCAGCCTCCAGACCATGACAGTCACAAACATGCTGCACATTGGGAAAATTGCCTGGCCTGTGCTAGATCCTGGTACCTGGGAGTAGTTTGGAAAAAAATCCTAGTGGACATAGGCTGAAACCATGCCAAGAACACTTCTGACTGTTTATAAGTGTAGATGATGGCCTCCTGGAGCACAGGAAAATTCCCAGGATGGTTTAATTTACTTAATCTACATATAGCCACCTTTGATGAGTTAGGTGTCACGACTTCTCTTCAATGACTGAATGACAGGCAGCGCTACATAGTAGGCAATCTAAATTGTTCATCATTCTTTGGCTTTAAGCACTTAGTTAAAATGCCTAGGTAGCCACTTTTAATAGATAGTGTGAGTACATCCCTACGTGTCTGCCCGGTCTGTGAGTGCCTAGGAATAATGCATTTCTAGACCGTACTCTGAGCACTCAGCAAATCGCTGAATCAGACGAGCTGGGCCAGGCGCTCACCTACCTGAGAACACTCATAAAAGCAAGACAAACTCACCTTGGTAAGCAGAGAGCAGGTAGAGTTGAGCCGCACCCATGGATCTCAGGGTCTCCTGTGTAGCTGTTTTGTTTTATAATCTCTCAGAGGAATAATAAATTAATGCTTTCTGGAATTATGAATATGGAAGGGAAGCTACTGCTGGAACAGCTCAGGATGACTTAGGTTTTCATATGGAAGCCTATCTAAACTGAAAATCTACTATGAAGGGTGGTTAATCCACAGTTAAAATGGATCTACTACAGCAAAGAGTGAGAACAGCAAACCTTCACTCTAAATACTGAAGCAACTGTTCTCAGAGAGGGAGGGGAGTGTTGCAGTCTTGCTTTGTCCTCTTCTTTGGGCCCTAATCTTCCATCTTTTTTAATCCTTCACTCTGGGTAGTACAGGATGCCTTCTACTCAAACAGTCTTTTAATGCTCAGCAGACTGATTACTTGAGTGATCGTTTAGCAAATAAGCATTATATTCTTCCTGCTCTCCTTGAGAAAAGAAAATGAAAAACCCCAAATACAACCCCACACTGTTTTTGTTGTTGTTGTTGTTGTTTTCAAAATAAAACAGCAGTGAAAAACATTGTGAGTAATTTAATTATCTTTTAGGCTGACAGCTTTAGCTGTATTTAAAAATTACCAACCGAGGGCTTTACATTAAGCCTGCCAAAAAAGGAACAGCAACTAACAGATGTGTTTTACTCTTCTTGGGCTCATCACCAGTGAGGTGCAGCTGCTGCTTTGACTTTGTCTTTTGTGGCTTGCTTTGAAATGTTGTCCTTTTTTTATCATTATGCACTAGCTGTATCACCTTGCTTCTTTTTCTAAGCCTAACATTATTTTATTTATTTATTTATTCATTTTTGACAACACCACACTGAAGAGCTGCAAGAAGGATGCTCTGTGGATCCTGAGGTAAGTTAAAATTGTACTAGTGATGCAGAGAACATGTTTAGGTAATACACATATATCTACAGAATACAGCAGAGTGATGTTCATTTTTAATTAAGGGGGCACTTTTCAGTGAAAACATGGCAGTTGCTTTATAAGCAAGGCAGAAATATCAGCTGGAACACACTGAGTGTGTTTGTTCACCTTGCAAGAGAAGTTAGGGTATCATATTTGTTTTATTTAAGCTGCGTTTAGAAATATAAAGAGATGGAAACACTAGGAAAGTGATTTGGCTGGCAAAATTATTATGGCAAACATTCCTCAGTTTGGCATTATTCATATTTGCGTAGAATGGATTAGACATGGAGGATGTTCACTATTCTAGCTCTTAGCACATCTGGTAATTAAAACAGCATAAAATGCAGAAGTGAAGATGGAATAAAATCTGAACATTATTTCTCTCTCTCTCTCTTTTTTTTTTTTTTTTCCCCCAGGAATGCAGGAGAGTGTGGAAAAATTCTAGAGGACAACTAGTTAGGGCATAAATAAACTATTGGAGAATTTTGCAAAGGACTGAAGGACAGAACAATTCTTTTTCTTCATTTTGTGGAACTAATTTTTTTCTTGGAATGCTTTCAGAAATCCATACACTTAACAGCTTCAGACTAAGCTGTTTTTTTGTTTGTTTGTTTGTTTGTTTGTTTTCCTGGAAAGAAGAATATTCTGTGGATAATGAAAACAGTAATTACAATTAGCTGAGATGCTGACATCCATTGGGGTAGAACTGTTATTTCAGTTAACATCCTTAGGAAAAATGTACTTATTTGATTCTTAGCCAGAGATTGAACATTGGCCACAGCTTTGAGTTAGGGAGTGGGTGTTAGGAATGAGCAAGGAGAGTCCAAGGGAGCTGGGAGCATGGAAGAAGCAGAAAAGGGTTGATAAAAATGCCGAGAGCAGTGAGTATATTCCTCCTCTCGTCTTCCATACGCACCCTCTGACACTATCTGCAGAGTAGAAGCAGTGCCATGCCTCTGTTTTCCAATCTTTCTTCCTACATTTCTTCTGAGCTACAGAACAGGAGCTGATCCTGGGTAGCAGACTAGGGCAGAGGCAGAGGTGGGGAAAAATAGAATTAGAAGAGTGTGCTGACAGCAGATAATCCATCACTTTACCTCTTCTCCCACCCACAGGATATTTGTTTAGATACATCTCAGCACTGTGTGTTCGTGTTGCTGCTACATCTTCCAGCTCGTCCCTGGTTAACTTTCATTTGTTTCAAAGTTAGATCACATAGTCTATCGTAAGTGTTCCTTCCTCTACAGGCAACAATTCTGTCCTTTCGCCAGTTCACCTGGCACAATCTAAATAACCCAGCTTTCCAGCTCTGTCCCTCCAAGGTTGGTACAAAATCTTCATAGCTTTGAGGAGTTATCCATGATTTTTTTTCTTTTCTTTTCTTTAAAAAAATAACTGGTCTTGATTACAGGTCATTACATTTCATAAAGATTTTAATTATTATGGAAATAATAGGTAACTGCAAATCTGAAAGCCAGATGTTGCAAATCCATGTTCATAAAAGTATTTTTTTTATGGGAATATTCACCTCATTAAAAGGTGGGCATGAGATTTGAATACTGCTCTGTTTAATATTTAGATGGGCAGGAATGTAACAGAATACTTAGCCTGATGTACAGTGCAGAAGATGCCTTGAAACAATGCAAAAGAATCACTAAAATCACCTTAGTCAATTTGGAAACACCTTAGGTGAATAACAGAAAATACAGCAGAAGTAGGAGGGAGAATGACTAACTCTGTCAGAGATGTAAACATGAACAAAAACATTAAAATAAAAATTTAGGAAGATTTGAAACATAAACTTCCAATTAAAATATTTTCATATGAGAAATAATGAGATATGAGACCTGACAGCGGGTGTGGCTGCAGAAACCGGTAAGTGCGGTATGGCTGCTGAGGGACCTAGGTTACTGTGTATGTTAGAGGTACATCTCATACATACTGAAGGGATCAAACCCTCACAAAAAATGATACAATGTGCTAGATGACACAGTGTGCTCTTCATGCTGAGGTATTTCCAACTTCTGGAGTGGTAGTGCATCAGCTACACAGCTTTTAGACAAAAAGTCTTTTCCTTTGTGCCCTTTGAGTGTGTGAACCTACTGGTGTAGTTTCATACTCTGACCGCTTTCTCAAAGGTGTTTAACCTAGGACTCAGTGGCATCAATTTCAGATCATCTCCTGCTGTTTTCTTCAACAACTCCTATTGGCTACCAATCCGTAACTTTTTGCAGCAGCTGCTGTGAATTCCAGTTCCAGGTGTCTAACTCTCCATTCATCAGGCAGAAAATGTAGGCACTTGGTAGTGGCTAACTTCAGGACTACAGGAATACAGATGAATTTCCAGCACAGCAACTGTGAGTGTTAGTACATTGACAATCCTCTTTAGATCACCAAGATTTGATTTTGCTTTATACAACTACATTACATTCAAGTTTTCTTCTGCCGTGGATATAATAAATAGCAAAAATACAGCTCTTTCAGTCCAATAAATCTCAATGTGAGCTGCATGATAGCAACATTGCTTTGGAACTGGGAAGTGTTCAAGAGCATCCACCGTATATAGCTATACATTTCTTGTCTCATACTAAATCCTACATCATTAATTACTTTGTCTAAATAAAAATGCTCACTTAATGTTTTAGTTGATCAATTTGGTCACACTTTCTCTCAGTTGAAATACCACAAGCAGATTGTCATTTTCAAAAAAAAAAAAAAAAAAAAAAACTTTTAAAAAGAANAAAAAAAAAAAAATCTGTTTAAGAGGAAAATTAGGGAAATGGGTGTCAAAGGTGATAAATGTCAAAATCCTTTTCTGAAAATTAAAAATAAACATAATCAGATTTTTCTTTTCTCTTTTTTAATAAACTGCAACACTAGTGTTAAAAGCAAATATTTTCATTCATTTTAGCGTTCTCAAAGGATTGTTTTTTACTGTTTGGAAGGATTTCAGAAAAAAATCCGTAGCAATTGCATTTTTACATAGGTGTATGCAATAGAGCAGCAAAAGAGGTTAAGCAAAAACTTATTGGGCTCCTTTTATTGCTTCTGTGTCAAAACATTGGTCAGAGTGTTTCCATCCAACACGTCATTCCATGCCTCCTTTTAAAAATAGCATCTCTTTTGAGTTTATAAAATTCAGTCTCAGGAAGTATGTGTGCCTTGAGAGTGTGAATAGCAGAGAATAAAAAGAAAGGACCTTAGCCTATCTCAACTATTTGCTTTAAAATCTAGCTACATGATTTTGCAGATTTCGCAAAAGAAATCTCACAAAAAAAAAAAAAGGTATAGTTATGAGCAGTAAGATTTAAATACAGTGCAAACAGATTAATGAAAATCTATGCTAAAGCTTCTCAAATATTTGCTTTTTCCAATAACATTGTTTGCCTTGCACTTTGTGCTGTCTTCCTAACATGTTCTTTCATACCTTTTGTAGCTTTCCTCCCCACCTGAGGCTCCAGTGAGGTATAGGAAGTCTTTCTGAGCTCTCTCCAGACCATGGTCCCCATGCTGCCAGGAGAACAAAACCCTCTGCCTCTGCTGCCTTGCCTGTTGGCATCTCTGAGCAGAGCACCACCCCTGGGTGCCATCCACCCACCAGCCTAGCCCTAGGGGAAGACAGACAGCAATCAAGGCCATTTCTCCCTCCCACAGACCTGATCCTCTGCCTTTCCTCATACCCCTCCTAGCACTGCTGTTGCTGCTGGTCTCTTCTGGTGTCGTTTGCCTTCCCCTGTCTGACCCTGGAACCTCTTCAGGCCTAACATTTTGCCCTCTCACAGCTTCCTGGTGTCTCCATGTACCTTCCAACTTCTCATCCTCATTTTTAGCTTCTCTTACTGTCTTTTCTACCTGTTGTCATTTCTTCTGAAGCCATATGTAAAGGAGGACTCAGTATATAACCTTACATCGATATGGCCTGAAAAGGATTTAACCCATTTTTCCTGACAAGTGTTTACTATCTACTGGATATAAATAATCTTGGAGATAATATTTCAATATAAAAAGAAAAGCCCCAGCACCTGAATGAACGAGGAGAAAGAAAAGAAAAGAAAAGAAAAGAAAAGAAAAGAAAAGAAAAGAAAAGAAAAGAAAAGAAAAGAAAAGAAAAGAAAAGAAAAGAAGCATGAAACACACCTAACAGGAATACTTTACAAACTGTGAAATGTGTTTTTTTCTAAAGGACTTATTCTAACTCATTGTAAGTAGCACAACTGCAATGTGGTGTATATTACAGATGGATAACATCACAACAGCAGCACACTTTTATAACTGGCAAACAGGTGTCTGGGTTTATTTAACAATCTAGCTAGCATAAACCAGATTTCTGTTTATTATTGGAATAGTTGGTGTGCATGGTGTTGTTTCGGGGAAGCGGAGAAGCCAAATCTCTGTGAGGCATTTGCAGGTTTAAGATATTTCTGCAGATATTGTTTTATCTTCCAGAAATTTTTAAAAGTGCTATTTTCATCTCTTTTTATTATACAGCATCCATACACTCTGTAGTAATACTCTAAGCCTATTATGGCTGCATGCCCGAGATGTGAACAGAATTCGCTTCTTTGCATGTGTAATATGTGCATTATGCATGTGAGAGAGAAAGAGAAAACACTTTTTTTTTTTTTTGTTAATGTAGCATGGAGCTAATTTTTGTTAGGGTACATACCCTGTTCAGTACTCACACAGATAATTCTGCTCTCCAGGTAAGCCTTTCATGATTATACGTTACATTGCTGTTGGACATGTTAACAGCTGTTTGTTTTGCCAGGATGACTAACTACTGAGGCTTTACACTTATCTTGAACAGCCCTGTTAGTCTTTCAGTTATACTGGGACTTGAACATGATGGAGATGATAAAGCTCAGGACACCCACCACTGGTAATGTAAACACTTAGAGAAGTTATTCGTAGGCTATGTCTATAGCAACGGGAGCAGATATAGATTTGCTCTTTGGACAGCAGCCATCTGTAATGAATAATTGTTTGTATGTTACCTGTGATGGCTTTGGCTCAGGCCAAAGAATACTCTCCCAGGCTATGCCCAATTTAGGTTTGCATGGGCCAGGCATGGCTCTGGTAGGCAACACAGGAGAAGCCACTCTATTTTGGACAGGGAGAAAAGCGAATTCAATAGCATGTGTGCAATTCAGGGCCAGAAAAACAGTCAAAGGTATCGATGGAGCCAGAGGCTCCAGATGTCTCAGATCATTTATATGATGGATTGGGTACCTGAAAGGATGAAGGAGTGCCTCAGTTGTCCTGTACATCTAATCATATATGCCTGACTATGGGGAAAATGTACTGATTGCTGCTAGCTCCATTCACATGTAATCCTATAGAAAAAGACAGAACATGGCTAATTGCCGAAAACAGATACATTTAGATAAGATGTGTGTTTGTAGCCACTGTATCAAATCATTAAAAGAAATGGTAGGTTTTTCACTTCCTAATGTCTCCAGATTAAGATATTTATGGAAAATCTGTGTGAGTCAAAAACACAGTATTAGGCTCAGCAGAAAAATATACTGGTTGAAAATGAAGGATCTGTGGTGCACAGGATCTAAGACTATAGGTCCAAATAGTGCTGTGACTGTAAACCTTTTTGCTACTCAAAAAGAGATGCAGAGCCTAAGAAACTTAGGAGTTAAAGACATTTTTATTTACACCAGTAAAAAAGGGATTTTTCCCCACACAATTCCTGAAGATTATAGACTGTGTTATTCTCTTTAGCAGTGCACAGGTTCATGAATGATTAATGAAGTTTTAGGTCCAAAATCACTGAGTAGTGGTATATTGCAAGTTTTACAGTGAGATCTGTTATCAGCGGATGTATCTTTTGGTGTTTCATTTGTTGAATATACTGTGCTGTGAACTGGATAATCCTTCTGATTTCCCCCCTTCTAGAAATTACCAGTTAGGTGGGAGTGAGAGCAAAATTTCACTGCATAAAATGGATATTGCTGTTAAGCACCTTGCTTCTTGTTGGCATGCTTGGTAGGTGAAGAGTGGGGGGGAGAGGATTTAGCTCTCATTTTCTGGCATTTTTCTTCTAGTAGTAAAGATATAATTTGCATAGTTTATCACTGCAGCTTTTCCAGCTGCTTTATTAATGGCCTTTTAAGGAAGCTAGCAATATTCATCTAAGTAGCTTTGTTTGGAAACCCTTGTCATGATTGAGTTTTAGAAGCTGAAAAAAACCATGAGTCACTGCAAGATTTGGGAAGTGAGTGATCCTTCAGCAAAGATTAATGGAAGAGTAAGGGGCCTTAATAATTTAATTTTTTTTTTTTTTTTTTTTTTGAGACTATAATCCCTGCCTGTGAGGGTAGGAAGTTAAAGAAATGAAATGGTAGTCTTGTATTTATTGCTGATGCAACATATCCTCTTTGAGTAGTTTTAGTCAATTGCCATAAATACTATTGCAGAAGTCCATTAAAAAGGTGATGCTTGATTGTCTAATTTTAAAAGTTAGAAAATGTGAATATAATTCTGTTTATTGGGTAAGCTCCATTCTGCTGGACTGTACCTTCTCACCATGAATTCTCGCAATAAATGAAGCAGGAATCTTGTGGAAATGTAGCAACACTATCATGGTTTCCCTCCCAGTAATTTCTAAATCCTGGAGCATATATTGGGAACACTCCAAAAGAAAGCAACAAAAATCCTCTCTCAGAGGCAATGTCAGACAACCTGATATGAAGATGAATGTGACATGCAGGTAATAAGAACAAGTAAAAGAAGGGGAACAATATCAATAGACAAACTATAAAGCTATAAATATATCTGACTGAGACTGGCTTGAATTGCAAGTTCATGCAGAAATGAGTAGATTTGACTTCCTACAGGTCCACAACTGAGTTTCTTAGACACCTACTCTGCCCTATAATGACTGTAAACCTCTGCAAAAGAGTTTGTTCTTTAAACAAGCAGTCTAACTAAAAGCCTGTACCATCTACTTATAATTCTTGGTATGGACATTTTGTCTCTAACCAGTAAGACAAACACTGCATCTCAATTTTCATCAAGGCTGACAGTTTTCTCTGTGATTTTTCAGTTTCCTCTGTGATATTTCAATGTGTTAGCTGTAGATTACCACAACCGTTACTAATTTTAAGTAAGAATGACTGGAATAAGGATATGAGAGCAATTCATATGGGCTAAGATGAAAGTGTCTTCAAAGTAATGATTTTCTTTGATTAGATTAAACAAAATATATTACATTTAGTTTTGAACTATACTGGTCATGGGTGAAGACTACATACTTCTGCTTCAGCTCATGTGTTTTGCTTTCTGCAGACAGAAGAAACGAGGGCAAAAGGGTAGTTATGAAAGGCATCACCGCAAATTATGGTGTGAGGAGGGTTTGAAAAATGTATTCACTGCAAATTAAAATGCCAAAGTTGGCAAAGTTCAGGGGGTCACTAATGACTAAAGTACAGAAGAAGTTAATTACAATCTTTAACTTAATTTATATAAAATAAGTGCTTTCAGAGCTGGAGAAATAGATTAAATAATGTTTATAGAAAGCATACACAGCATATCTTGACAAGAAATGAATGTCTCTTTTAAACTTTTTACTTCTACAGTGCTCTTCTTCTTCTTAGCCCCAACAGTTACAACCTAACTGAAAACTGTATGGAATCTTTTAGAAAAAATCTGAAAAAAAAAAAAAGCCCCTACCAAAAAAAAAATTAATGAGACATTTTACCTGTGTTTCATAACCAAAAATTATACCACATGAAACAGAAAATAGGAAAAGGGGAATCTCAAGTACTAATCTGATTGGTGTTTTGGATAGCTCTAATGGGGAAAATAGGGTGGGAGGAAGAGATAAGAGTCAGTAAAATCTAAATTCAAGGTGTTACATGTGTTGTTGTTTAACCTGGCAGGCAGCTAAACACCACACATCTGTTTGCTAACTCTGCCCATCAGTGAGATGGGGGAGAAAACTGAAAAGTGCAAGAACTTGTGGGTGGAGATAAGGACAGTTTAATAAAAATAATAACAATAATAAAAAAAAAAAGAAAAGAGAAAAATAAAGGAAAGAAACAATAACAACAGCAAAAAGAATAAACTAAACAAGTGGTGCAAAATGTGATTGCTCACCATGAGCTGACTGATGCCCATCCCATCCCTGAGCAATGGCAGTGCTTCCCCAGCCAACTTCTACCAGTTTTATTGTTCAGCATGATGCCATGTGGTATGGAATATACCTTTGGCCAGTTTGGGTCACCTGTACTGGTCCTGTCCCCTCCCAGCTCCTTGTGCACCTTCAGCCTCCTCGCTGGCAGGGCAGCACGAGAAGCTGAAAAGTCCTTGGCCCAGTGTAAGCACTGCTTTGCAACAACTAAAACATCAGTGTGTTATCAGCATTATTCTTATCCTAAATCCAAAACACAGCACCATACCAGCTACTAGGAAGAAAATTAACGTTATCCTAGCTGAAATCAGGACAATATGGTACATACAAAACCAGTAACAAGGATGAATTTTTATATGCCACTTCAGACTGTAATGTTGCAAACTCCAGTACTCTGATAGAGCATGTATTCCTATGAGCAAATCCATTGGCATCAAATTCTATAAATAATAACAGTTTTTTTTGTTGTTGTTTTGTTTTTCCCCAGTAATAGATACTTTCTGGAGGGAGAATCTTGCCTAAAGCTTACATAAAGATGAATTAGATGGTTTTCAATAAAATTTTGATGTGCTTTCCAGACAACCTTTACTTAGAAAACAAAAAGCAATAGCAAATTTTTGACTAATTAAGAATTAGTGAATTTTAGATTTTCAGATCTTAGTGCTTGTTTTGAATTTGGTAGTTTAACTAAAACAATATGAGATGTTCTTCCTGCTTCACATTTGGGATTTGGAGATACCAAAATAGAATCAATCTTCGGTCCAGTATAGGGAAATCTTTTTCTTGAAATCATTCAGTGTCAAGTTGATGCATCAGTTACAGCAAGCTGACTGACTGAAAGGCTACTGAGGTACACTATAAGTACTCAGCCCTCAGGTGGTTTGGATCAGGCCTTTATGTAGTTTAATGAAAAATATGTAGTGCACTTCATGATGAGATTTGTCAATGCTTGCTCCTTATTAAAAAACAAACAAATAAAAAACCTAAACAATGTCTGTCAGGAAAAGGTCATTCACTGATAATTGTCGATAGTTATTCTATACAGAATAACATCTTTCAAACTGCATGAATCTTGACTGTACAGCTGTTTGAAAAAGGTCACTGTTATTTTATTTCCTTGCCACAGTAATGAATAAATTGTATTTTCTCACTTTTATCTCCCCTCAGGACAACCACACACTGAAATTTCTCCAATAAAAAGCTTTTTCTTTCAGCAAACATCAAGGATGGAGAAAATTAGTAAAAAGATTAAAGAAAAAAAAGCAAAACAAACCAACCCTACCAAACAAAAACATGACTCAAAACAAGTGATTGTCATGGGAGGTTAATTATTATTAAACTAAATTGTGTTTTAACTAGAGCACAGCAATGTTAAGAAACTATTGAACCATGCTATCTTAAATCCTGCCTAAAATAGAAACATGGAATTCAAGTTCTGCTTACATACAACACTGCAGTGTGGTCACATATTTTCCCTACACTGTCTTTATAGATACATATATAAGCTTTGCTTTCCTGGATGGCTCATAGTTTCCCTTGATGCTTAGTTACAGATACCAAAGCATATCCAGAAATGTCCTGATTTGGAAAGACAGATACCAGCTTAACTTCCCTGTAAGTCCAGGTCTAAGAAGACAGCTGCCTAGGAAAGTCTGAACTTTTGTGGTCTTCATCATGAACTTGAATATTACTATATGAACTGATAAGAGATGTGAGGCTGGTGATGGATTCCTAAAGAGCTTGTTACATCACATATTTGACCAAGAAGAAAGAAACATTTGGCCTGGAGGGAATTCAATCCATATCATTCAAAACCCAGGAGACTTCTTTTAACATTAAGCCATTAGATAGCCATCCCATAAACATTTTCATAAGGAAAATATCCTTGAAGCACATGTAGGTAAGTGCACAGGATATATGGAGGTCAGAAGGAGAAGACATAAAAAGTACTTGTAGTGATTAGGATACAAAGACAGTGTTTGCAGTTACCTAGTTACTATTTTGATTACTGTTCTTCTGACTGTTTCCATTTATTTTTATTATTTTAATCCAGTAACAAGCTAATATAAAATACAGGTTCTAAGGACACCCATTTTGTTTTAAGTACTCCCATTCGTTCAGTAAAAATCAAATTTATGACACCTCCATCCTTCTAAGTGAAACATCTGATATGCATATTGTTCAGTAAAGAGTATCACCTAGAGATGCTAGGGCATAAGGAGTAAAATAGTTTCTTAGGAAGCAGAAGTGATAAATTCAAGACTGCTTAGGCTAAGAATACTCTGAAATTACAGATTTCTCAGTCCTGGCTAGTGTTATAAAGAGCAGAACAGTAAGACCACATTTTCTACACATCATATTCTTTTTATTAGAGTCTATTCTACTAGATGTCTATTCTAAGAAAATGATCAGACAGTCTGAATTCAAAGCAGGGGTAGAGGATGCCTAGTATTTCCTACTGATTTCTTAAATACCTAGTGAAAAGAAGCAGACAAATTTATTCTTCCCACTTTGCTTACTCAGCTTTTACCTCCCTCTAAAATCAAATATTGAATTGCCATGCAGAATGTAAACTGATCTATCCTACTAGGAAGATTAAGAGTTTATATTTTACACAACTGGATTCTTAAGTTCTCAGGGTGAGGAGTTCTCTTGATCAGGTCTTCAGGACTGTGCTTTGTTTTAATAATTTGGCAGTGTTTGTGTGATTTCCTGGAGGAAATGAATTAGATGCAATGGCTGGCTTTCATCACATCTGATTTCTGACCTGCAGTGTGTAAACTTCCATGGCTGAGCTAATCACCTTAAATCCGCTTTATGATCAGTGGAGAGAAATAAGCATTTCTAGGACTTCGTTCACTTGGCCTGCTTTGTATATCTGTTTCAGAAAACACCAAATTGTAATTAATATTGTCTTTTTTTTTTTTTTTTTTTCCATTGACTACAGAGGGAGCCCAAGGTGACTTGCTCAGACCTTTAGGAGATATCTGTCATCATCTGCATTGCATGCAGATGTGAATATTTGAGTATATTGATCCTTTCCAACTTTGAAGTTATGGATGCTGTATCTGGGCAAGTGCTAACACATTGCATTCCTAAACACTGTAAAATTTTTGTTTTCTTTGCACTGTAAGTTTAATGTTTCTGTTTGTAACCTTACTTCTCATCCTTCTGGTATGCACAGCTGTGAAGGGTGTGGCCCTGTGTTCTTGATGATCTCCTCATAGATATTGGCATGCTGTTGTTAGGTGCCCTCAAAGCTGTCTCTTCTCCAGACTGAACAAGCCCCATTTCCTCAGCACGGCTCACACAGTACTCCAGCCTCCCAATCATCCTGTGATCACTGGTCTGTCAACACAGCCCAGTATGTTGTTAACCTTCGTCACTACTAGGATGCACTGTTGATTCATGTTGATTCAGGTGTTGATTCACCTGGCAGAAAAGCCGCTCCCCAGCTAGTCCATCTCCAGTTGTATCATTGCACCTTCCTTCCCTGGTGCAGGACTTTGCTTTTGTCATTGCCAAATTTCGTGAGATCCATTCTTCCAGTCTGTTTAGGTTGCTCTGAATGGCAGCTCTGCCCTCAAGCATATTAACAATCTAATCTGCAATCTGCTATACATTTGTATTTATTATATTATCTTAATTTACATTTATATATTTAAATTAATCTCTCAAAAAAGGAAGGAAGTTAAGAAGGAAGGAAATGATGAAAT
>VXAL01006594.1:42253-83689 GCA_013399475.1 Chauna torquata | reverse complement strand
TAAAAATAAAAAAATAATAAAAATAAATAAATAATAAGGTTTGAATTCCGAGACTGAAGATATTGACGACCTCATCAATTTTAACATGGGGTTTGAGTATTTGTGCCTAGTTAGGCAACAAAATATTTAAGATTTAGGTGCAGAAAGTTTCAAATAGTCTAGGTATTTTAGGCCATGCAGATTTCCATGCTCATTGCAGAGGAATTCTGATGTCAAAATTCAGATTCAAAAAGATACGTATTAATCCCAATGTGAAAGCTCCAAGTATTATGCACTCTGACATCTGTCCTTTTCTTTCTTAAAAGTTTTCTCCTTGAAAAAAATCTTTCAACATATGCAGAACAAAACACATTTCACATCTGTTCTTTTTTTTTTTTTTGAATCAGATTTTCTTCTTTGAAGCAAAACCTACCTAATAAATAGTATTACATAGCTTCCAGTAGTTTAGCTCCTCAAATCCTTCTATTTCTCAGATTGCTTGCCAAAGTGATGTGGTGTTTATACCACAACCAAAAATAATTGATATAATTTAATCAAAGTTATTTTAGCTGATTTTTCAAATCAGCACATATTAATTTATTGTGATTATTTCTAGTAAAATAGATGAAATAGATTAATCTCTTTTTCCCTAACACTTATTTTCCCTGAAGAGACCTGCTGGGACTAAGAAAATAATTTAACATGTATAAAGAAATGTTCAAGATGGCTATATTATTCATTTCTCCTCAAAAGCGCTTAATGAACTATTTCTGAAGTAAACTTAAAACACAGGAGCCACATCTGAAAGTAGATAACCTCAAAACCTTTGGCCTTCCTTTGGAAGTAGGGAATGAGGGACTTTATTACTTCCTCAGAGACTTGTTTCACATATTTCTTGCAATGCAAGACAGACAGTGGTCTGAACTATGGTGAAAATGCACACAGGTTTCCTGCCAAGAAGCTTAGTAAAGAACTGCTGTATCATGCTGATGGTTCTACCACTTGTAAACTACTGGACTTGAGGGAGAAATACAACATCTGAGGGCAACTTGCATGAGAGGTGAAATTCTGTATCAACCTCAAGCCTGTTATCAACTGAGAAGAACACTGCATATATATAGATAGCAACATTCACTTTTTATCCAGCAAAATGTAGAGCTACTTAAACTGGCAAACTCTAGAGTTTGAGATAAGCTACCAGAAAAGTTATATTAAACATCCTCAGCCAGGTGTTTGGAGATTAGGAATGTGATTTGAATTTACAATGTGGTCAGTAGCTGCAATACTATATTGGAAAATTAAATGACCTAAACTAAAGGCCTAACTTTTAAATGACTGAAGGTAGTCAAGTCAGCCATAGACACATTCTCTTCTGCCCAGATAAACATCTGCTGAACCAGGGACAGCACATGCTGTGGCTAGCTTCAGCATATGGATTCAGTTGTAACTCTAAGCATTGGTCTTCTAGCTGTTGTCAAAGCAAATGCAAAGTGGCTGAGCTGTGCCAGAGCTGCCTTCAGAAGGCACCGCCCACACGTAGTGAAAATCAATGAAATTACACCAAGCTGCAATGGGTACCAGAGTGACAGGTCGGATGAGTAGTGCTCTGTCTCCTGAGAACAGCCCTACTTCTCCAGTGACTCTCAGAAAAGCTGCCTCAAGTTTTCAAAGCAGCATAGGCAAAACTGAATTTTGACACCTTAAATGTGAAGAAATGCCATAGTTAAAACGAAAGGTCTGAAGAGGGAAAAAAGTCCTGGCAGTGGGCAGAGAGCCACAAGGAAGGCAAATGCCTTTTTAAGGGCCTGGAGCATCTCTTCTCTGAGGAAAGGCTGAGAGGCCTGGGACTGTTCAACCTGGAGAAGAGGAGGCTCAGAGGGGATCTTATCAAAGTCTAATAAATACCTGAAGGGAGGATGCAAAAGTGACTGAACTAGGCTCTTTTCAGTGGTGCCCAGTACCAAGACAAGAGGCGATGGCTATAAACTGGAACACGAGGGGTGCTGTCTAGACATCAAGAAGCACAGTGCAAGTGACCAGGCACCGGAAAGGTTGCTCAGAGAGATTGTGGAGTGTCCCTCCTTGGAGATACATAAAAGCTGTCTAGATGTGGTCCTGGGCAACCTGCTGAGCAGAAAAGTTGGACCAGATGGCCTCCAGAAGTCCTTTCCAACCTCAACCATTTTGCAATTCTGTGAAACCTAAAGGTTCATGTTGTTCTGTAAGGAGGTGCCTCAGAGACTGGAAATACTCTCTTCGATTACCTGAATACTTTCTGATTTACCACACTTTCTGATTTCACACTCAGCTGTGGAGAACTAACTTTGTAAGGTACAGCATGTCACAGGTCCAAGCTGATTTGCCTCTAGTTATTTGGTTGCTTACTTTGCTACTGCTCAGTACCAGGTTTGACTCCCAGTGTGATTGCGTTACCTTGCAGAAGCTAAAGTTTTATTCACTTTTTTTTTTTTTTTAAATATCTGGAAAATAAAATAGATTACAGAAATCACTGCATGATTTTCATGATTTGCCCTTTGCTGCAAAATTTCACATTCCTTTTAAATTGAAATTAGATATAATTTTTAGAGGTAAGCATTTGTTTAATTGCAGCTTTCCAAACTCTCCTTGGACTCTCTTGAGATACGATCAGACGTACAGCATCGCAGTGATGACCCTGACTTTATACTGTACTCATCATGATATACTATGTCAGACTGAGTGGTACAATTAATGTGACATGACCTTATGCCATATTGAATGTCATAGCAGCATTTTGGCTTTTACCCTTCATTCCAGGAATAACTGTCAGAAATCATTCTTTGTTGTGTCAACTACTCAAACACATATTCACAATGATATGCCTTATAAAACACCTTATCTTCAAACAGTCTGGCAGTTAACCCCTGGAATATTTTCTCTAACCTTTAGATACTCACAGTATTTTCCCAAATGAGTTTATTTTATTTACCCTACCAAGTTATACAGTACAGTGTCAATAAGAAATTCTCCTGATTATTTAGCCCCTATGTACCATAAACTAGACTTCTCTGTTTGGCTTTCATTCTTCTGGCCAGTCCAGAAAATCTGGAATATTTTTTTTTCTTGGCAGATCATGACTTTAGGATGCTTGTTTTCCAGTTAAAGCTAGTCTTTATAAGCAAGATTCTTTTTCAGTATCCATATGACTGCCTTTGCTTGGTATGCAGGAAATAGTTACTGACAACCTTGCAAGGTCCTGAGTGGATAAGCACAGCAGTGCGTGGACTCAAAAGCCATCCCGCAGGGTATCCGAGAAGAATTCAAATGAATCACTGACCAAAGCTATGGAGGGGAAAAAACAACCATACAACCAACAACAGCAAAAAAAAAACCCTGCCATTTTAATTCAAACCTTTTATTGGAAGAGGGTAATGTGTTTGGTTTTTTGGTCAGATCTTGGTATAAATTATAGTCAATGAGCCTTTGGTGGTTTGAAACCCCTGAACATCTGTTTTGGCTGAGATCAGGCAAACTGCTCACATTAATATTAGCCAGCTGATGATTACCTCATTTCTGTGCTATAAAAATTTTCTTTTCCTTCAACTGATGATACTTCAAGTACTTTCTATGAATATTTGGCTTTCATCAGTCCACTGAATTAATGACTCCCGCTGTAATAATATTCTGTATTTGGGACCCAGTCCAACTCACATCAAAGCTATTTATTGAATTAAAGGAGAATTGAAGTAATATTCTCATGGTAACCTTTTGGTCTGGGTTATAGTGAGCTGATGTTTGTCACCCTTCAATTCATTTATTGCTAAGATGCTCCTGATGAGTTTGCTTTAGTGTTTTTAGCATAACGTAGCTCCAACCTTGTTCAGGAATTAGTCCCTTCAATGTATAAGGAATTTATTCCTTCAGTGCATACATGAACTAGTTTGGTAAATATAAGGTCATACATTCTGTTTATTTTTGAACTAGGAAACACAAATCCAGTTTTCTTTAAATAAAATGATCCTTAGATGATATTAAGGGTGCCTTCCAACCCAAACCATTCTATGATTCTATGAAAATGATAAAAAAAAATCTGTTAAAATGTTCAGATTTGATACAAAGAAAGGTAAAGGGATTTAGCCATGCTGCCCAACTTTGGAAATCTGTATTTATTTACTTTAATTAGGACAAGAGTCCTCCCAGACTGTCTATACAATCACAGGAGAAAAATGGGCTTCCCCTTGAGAATAATTCCTTGTAAGAGATTACCTTCTGTGCTTTGGATCAGCACCAGGGTGAACCTCTCACTCTTTCTCCCTTGACTCTGTGAATGGCCCCACAGGAGGGGAAAAAAAAAAAAAAAAAAAAAAAAATTATAAGGAATACTGAAGTCAGTCTGATCCTTCCCCAATATACTTTCCAGCTCCTAGCAGCAATGTTTTAAGCAGCTGCTGAACTGGAGTTTGAATCTGGACTCTGGACCACTGTATTTAATAGGCTCTGAAATAGTGATATTTATTGGTTTTACTTTTTTTTTTTAATACTTTTTTTTAGTGCTGATATACTCTTTAAGAAAGATAGTATATAAAGTTCAAGATGAAGCTGCATATAGTGGAAAAACCATGTTTCCTGTTTTGCTCCCAATTTCTTTACTAATAATTTCTTAACTTCATGTTTCCTGTTCGACTTCTGTTAAGCAGGCACTTCCTTAGAAATATCTACAATGTCTCCAAAAATCTATTGTCTGAGTGATAATAGCTCATTTAGAACCCATCATTTTATACACATTTTTTCCCATGCTTACTCCTTTACATTTGTCAACACTGAATCTCTTACATATTTTATTACCCATTCACTTCTGTAACTCTGCAATCAGTGTTAGCTTTGACTTTCTTGAATAACTGTGTATCATCAGCAAACTTTGCCACCTCACTATTCATGTCCTTATCTGAATTATTTTCATTGATTCAATAAGCTCATGTCTGAATTCCAGTAACCTCCTTTCTTTTTGATTATTGGTATATTTTTAGGCTTAAAACTTGTTTCTTATCTTAACCAGTTACTAATCCATATGCAAAACTTGTTTCTTACCAATGATAACTCCATTTTCTGAGAGTCTTCTGACAGAAATGCTGTGGAAGGCTTGTAAGAGCCTTGTATATGCAACTCTGAGTGGATCACCCATATTCATGCGCTATTTCACCTCTTCACAGAAATCTGGCAGCTCTGTGCAGCACACCTTTCCTCTGTAAGTTGTTTCAGTTACTGATGTTGAGCTCTTTTACTGTATGTCATATTTATCCATGTACCTTTTTATACATGTTCAACTGTCTATGCCTCCATCATCCCCCAAACCTTTTTTTTAAAGTTCATTTTCTTATTCTGTTACCAAATCCAGTCACCAGCAGGTAACTGTTACCTATCATTGTTAGTGCTTTACATAGAATCATAGAATATCTCGAGTTGGAAGTGACCCATAAGGATCATTGAGTCCAACTCCTGGCTCCACACAGGACCACCCAAAAATCAAACCCTACGTCTGAGAGCAATGTCCAAACACTTCTTGAACTCCGTCAGGCTCAGTGCTGTGACCCCATCCCTGGGGAGCCTGTTCCAGTGCCTGACCACCCTTTCAGTGAAGAACCTTTTCCTAACATCCAGCCTGAGCCTCCCCTGACACAGCTTCATGCCATTCCCTTGGGTCCTATCACTGGTCACTGAAGTATTTCATCTTAATTAAGTTCATTTATAACTCTTGAGTGATTCCATGTGGTCCTAGAAATTTTTCTTCATTTTATTAGTTGATTCTGAGTCCAGCTCTACCACTGAGATTTCATTTGCAGACAGTGACTCAAGTCTGCCCCAAATAAAAAAAAATCCAGTCTGTCAAGTTCCCTTAGCACTTTGTAGTGTACACTGATCTAAAAATGTCTCTGTAATTTATTTTACCAAAAGGCCTAGTGAATAATTGTTATATTTTTTGCTCCCTTATTTGTGCCACAGACAAGCTTCTTATCAAGCAAATATCAAGCTTAATATTTTTGGGAAATCTTCTGCTATTAAATTCTAAGTCACTGGCAGTTTGCATCTCAAAATCTTTGCACCTCTAATTTATTGTGATTTTGCACTTAATTTTCTAAATTATATATATACATATATTTAAAGAATACCAGACCCAAATTTAGGCATCTAGATTCAGTGCACTTCATTGGGCTGCAAAACTATCATCCGTAAGGTAAGTAGTTGATATGAGTAGTGGTAGATTCAAGCACTTTGGCTCATCCCAGCAAAAGCAGCTTTCTATTTGTTCAAGGTCCTCAAGAACATTATCTAATGCATAAAGGTTTATGCATTAGTGTTATCAACACAATATTGGTTTCAGCTACAGCTGCATATGATCTTAATTTTAGAATCATAGAATATTCTGAGTTGGAAGGGACCCACAAGAATCATCGAGTCCAACTCCTGGCTCCACACAGGTCTACCCAAAAATTCAGACCATGTGACTGAGAGCATAGTCCAAACGCTTCTTAAACTCTGACAGGCTCAGTGCCGTGATTACATCCCAGGGAAGCCTGTTCCAGTGCGTGACCACCCTCTCAGTGAAGAACCTTTTCCTGATACCCAACCTGAACCTCCCCTGTCGCAGCTTGACTCCGTTCCCTCGGGAATGGAGTCAATTAATTTTATCAAAGTACAGTTTTTCTGTATTTTTTTATAATGAAATTGTATAAAAATACAGTTTGCTGAACTCCAACTCATCTAATAAATAAAACAGGAAACAATCACTTTGAAAACTTTTAGTGATATTTTATAACCTGTTTTTAAGGCCTCAGTGAGCATAACCTTGATCTATGAAATGCAATATTGATAGTGTCAAATCAAATTTTTTATTATGGAAGAATTTGTTTACATCTTTGTTTAATAAGGTAAGAAGAAGTAATCTGAAGCAAAATAGCTAAGAGAAACACAAATCTCTATTAACTGAGCAATCGTAAGTCAAAAAAGAAAACAGCATGCTTCATCTTTAAAACTATCCTATGCGTGATTTGTAATGCAGTTATAACCAAGTATATGTACCTTTATGTATACATAGTTAAGGCAAATGGATTCCAAAAGGATCTTTACACTACTGAGTTTCTTCTTATTTAGATTAGGACATTTCAATACCCTCCAGCTGCAGAATGGTTTTATTTATTTATTTATTTTATTTTACATTAACACCAAACCTGGATCTTCTGTTATCTTCTCCAACAATAATAACCTATTCTTAAAAAGGTGCCAAATAATCCTCTTTTCTGTTCATACAAGATTTTAAAAGTGAAAACATAATTTTGATTTTGGATAGCTAACATGTCTCTGCAAAGAAAGATGAAGCTGCTATCGTTGTACCGTAACCAACATTTCTGATGTTTACTCAGGCAGCATAGCTGTGATTTATTGTCTTGTTATTACTATCATGTCATCTCTTAAAAACAAAAATAGACTAAGCATTTGGTGCCAGAAGTTGCCAGTGAATGACCATAAACAGAAAAGTGCAATTCTCCTCAAAAACAAACAAACAAACAAACAAACAAAACAAAAAACAAAAAAAAAACAAAAAAAAACAAAATCAAACATGTTACTGTACAAAACATGAACATGGCATTTTTCCAGATACCTGCAACATAGAGACTTAGGAGTGGCAGCTGTTAAACAAATGAGTAGCAAATGTGTGAAGTGCCATTTGTCTCTAACAGGAAGGCACTCACAAAGCAATGAATTTAAATTATCAGCAGCCAACTGCAGCTGAACTTAAAAATAAAGGGGGACAGAGGGAGAGAGGGATGGAGGGAAGGAAGTAGAGAGAGGAAATAAAAAAGAGAAAGAATGAAAGAGAATAAGAAATAAAGAATAAACAATGTACTTCTTTCCAGGGGCAGTATCTATCTTTTAACTACATCAAAAGGTAGACTAATGGACATCGTTCTATTAATTTTATTTATTTATTTATTATTTTTGTGTATGTGTGTGAAAACAAGAATATCTCATTGCCACTGTTATTTTCCCCACTTATAGCTGCCCTTTTGGATTTTTCTGTATGTTACCTTGCTCCACTTCTTGGTATCCTGTAATCTTCCATTCAAGGGCTGCTGCAGACTGATGCTGATCAAACTACCAGCTACATAGCTGTCTGTTTGTTCTTGTCTGAAATGAGTCTGTGAATTCCTCCGGATGTTTCCTCATGCTTCGTGTTTTGTGTCATCACAGAAAGGCCATTTGTGAACACGAGAGTATTGTAGGCAATGAAACAAAGAGAAGATTAGGGGAGGGAGAAATCATCTTCTTGAAGATTTGTCTCCATAACTTAGTGGTTAAGACAAGAGAAATACATGAATTCATGCTTGCTCTAGCAGGCTCCTGACCTAGCTGACAGTAAAGATGTTATGGATCAAGAACATGATGATGTAGGCCTACAGGATCAGAATGGTGAGAAGACACCTCAGAATGGTGTCTGCATCAAACTTACTTTATTTCCACTTTCATGCTTCTCTGTCAAAACAAACAAACAAACAAACAAACAAACCCACAACAACAAAAACCAGTTTCTTTCCTGTTCTTGTTCTCTACAAACAAACAGCTTCCAAAAAGATTCTAAAAAACAGACCTGTTAGTAAGATTCCTAAGGTAATAATCCTGAACTGCAGATTTCAGAGGGGAAAAAAAAAAAAAAAAAGGAACTTTTCTTCCAGAAGATTCATGTTATCTTTGTATATACTTTTATGTACATTTTTTTTTCATTCATCTCTAACAAAAAGTTAAGAGAAACATTCAAAACATATCATACAATTCCTTTAGATAGACCCCAGGTTCCTTAAAAAAACAGTGATCCTTTACCATTTTGCTGGGAACAGATATTGACAGTTCAATCACACTCTGATTCATTGGCAGAAGCAAAAATTAAATATAAGGCCAAAATTCATACACTAAGTAATATTTTATTTTATTCATAGTTTAATTATGATCAGTATACTTACTGGTGGATGTGGTGTAGCTTTCTGTGAGAGAGGGTAAAAATATCATCCTATGAAAGAGGATGGTAATTTGTCAATTGAGAGACACAAATCCTTCAAAACTCCTACTTGGACTCTTTTCTCTTTTTTCTTTCACAGAAGTGTGGTGCATAGAGCCCACATAGTCCTTTTGGGCAGAAACTTACCACAGAGCACAGTAACACAGGGAGTTTTACCCTCCTATATCATTAAGGAACTCAGTTTTACTTTTTCTGCTTTGTGTTTGCAAGCCTCTGTGTGACAGCTGAACTCTTGGTTAATATGACAGGGACTGAGCCAGCAACCTCAAGAACTAAGAACATTAAATGCAACAGCTTGGGCTAAAAAACCAGCCCTCTACAGCTGGGAGCTACACTTGTATCCTCTGTGAAAAACTCACTAGTATGTTGCAATTGTTCTGACTGCTCAGCTATCATTTACTTTGCATAATTTTATACTAAATTTTTTGTTCATGCATTTACACTCAGATATCTTATTCATTTTTGCTGGGAGTTTAGCTCTTTGTGAAAAGCAGATAAGGTTTTCTTATACAAACAGCTGACACATTTAAATGATTTTTTTTTCTGATTCCCTGTAAGTCTTATTCCAAGGATACGAGGCGTCATTTAACTTCAGCTGTGTAAAGTAAAACATCTAATTTAAAATAGTTAGTAAAGTTCCCTTTACAGCCAATGGAGAGAAACAAGGAAACCTGTTCATCCCACTATCTTTTTTTGCCTGTCCTAGTGGAATGGATAACTTCTGGAGACACCAATCCCTCTTTCGGGTGATGATCCTTCCCACATGGGATGAGTATCTGGTGCCTAAATATGAGTGTTCAGTGTTGTTTTAGATTCCATTTTCACTTCACTTCTAGCCATCAGTCCAGAATGGAGTGGATTTTCTGCATAGCTCTTGTGTTATGTCTGCCAGCTCAAGTCTGGTGCTTCAGATACCCTACAACATGTGAAATACCCTGATACCCTGAAATGTCTGAAAGCACACAACTGTGCTTAAGTACCTGAACCCTGACCAGGCAATGGAGAGTGGCAAGGGAATTAGATACATTTAAAATCCTACTTTTATTGAAATCACTAGCAAAACTGATTTAATTTCACTTGTACAGGTGCAGACCCTTACCTCCCATGGGCCTCAGATTAACAAAAAATACACCTGAGTATACAGTCTAGGTAGATAGCAGAGAGTATTTGCCAATAATTTTCATCTTCTTTGCTGGAAAATGGTAAGTATAAAAGATAGCTATGTATGATTATTTTTCAGCAGAAAAAAAGGACTTCAAGTAAGTTTACCAGCAGAGCTTGAGCATTTTGTGTGTTAAATAACCAAAAAAAAAAAAAAAAGTCTCAGTTGACTCAGAACATGAGTGAGTACTAAATTGTGCAATTTTTCAGTTTGAAGTTTCACTGCTGGGAACATCTTTATTTCTAATCAACAGAACAAAAGCATGTAGCTTTAAAAAGAAATGTACATGATTGCATTATACAGTCACAGGACCTATGCCTGCACAGTTTTGTTATGGAAAGTTGGTTGCTTTGTCTGTTAAGTAACTGCATAGTGTCTGATTCAAATGAAATGAATAGGAGTCTCACAAATAATGGAGGGAAAGAAATCTCAGAGCTGTCCTCTGCTTTTGAAGTTTAAGTCCCTTTGGGAAGAGTCCATGTCTACATAGATTTTTGGAATTTTTTTACATGGCCCAAAAATATCACACTCTTTACATTACTGAACTACTCTTGATGCAAAAAATACTTAAAAGCTGATGAAAGAAAAATGCATGTGTGTAGTGTACACATTATAGCAAAACCCCAAAAGTTTTGTGTTTGTAAAAAGATTTATGAAAATATTTTAGGTTTTTGAAGTGCTGAAAATTTTCTGACTCTAAGAACATGATCATAAGCCCTTCTGAGTCTAAAGACAGACTTAAGAAGCATCTTATTTAAGTGACAGCAATGAAGAAAGGCATATTCATTTACACACTTCTAGAGGCAGATGAAAACTAGAAATAAATGGAATTCCTTTGAAAAAATGTTCTNGTAGCCTTCCACACAGATTAATATGCCATTTCATTGAAAAACAGAATTGGTGCATTCTAAAATTATGAAGGCTAAAAACATCCAACCAATTCATACATAAAAATCACTGGTTTGCTGTAGAGCCTTAGAGATTTCAAGCATTTAATTTAAACAGATGATGTGTGTGTTGCTTTGCCTGTCACTGCAAGCTGTTGATTTTGTGATGATGCTTTCCGTACTCAAACACTTTTAAAATATTAGATATTTATCTTTTCCTTTCCATTGAATTTTTACATTTCTGTTATGTAACCTATGTAGAAGAGGACTCTTTCTGAACATGCACTAATAATACTAAATGTTCATAAATGCATAGAAGAAGAAACAGGACATCAATAAAAAGTACATCAAGTAGAAAGAGATTTGACAATAAACATTTTTGTTTTAATTAAAGCAAAATGATGGTCTTAAGAGAGACACTAATGTGAATTGTTGATCAGATATATAACTCTCCATGAAATTATTTCCTCCTTAAGTCCTGCAGACATAATTCAAATATGGAAGGAAAAACACAGATGTCATTCCTCACCTAAGGTTTTCACGCCGGTTATTTCATACTCTTGGAATATTTAAATTGAAGCATAACTTTTCAGTTATTTTCTCATGAGAAGCAGAAACCCTCTTGGCAACCAAGATGAAGACTCAGGTTTCTGAAAGCCAAGGGTCTGGGGAGCTTCCCATGAGCAATCTGCATGCTTAGAGCCACTGTATGTTGGCCAACATAAGCTACTTTCTGTGGGTCTAGGCATTTGTGGCTCCCGTCCTTTGGTCTGCTTTCTCCCAACAGCTCAAGAGGGACAATGAGGGAAAGAGTTATGATGTTGTGGTGCTTGCTAGCTTACTGGTAATACTGATGTTATAGTCATTGCTGTCTTACTGATCCCATCCAGATTTGCAGAAGATCTAGATTTTCCAGTTCCTCCGGCCTCGTGCAGGTGATATTTAATACCTTTATGAGCTGAATAATAAAATTCTACAGTGGATACTGCTTCTGCCTAATTCTTATTTCAAGACTTAGAAACCTGTGGAAACTCCTCCCTTTACGAGCTGTTTAGCCTGCTGAACACTTTGGCAGCAGATCAAAGTTGACACCTGCCTAGAAAAGCAAGAACTGTGTAACTCCTTGGCTGATGAATATAAAGGGAGTCAATGTCGAACATTGCAAATTTCCATAGCCTGAGATACTCTGTAACTTCAGTGAAAACAAAAGCTAATTTCTTTCCTGAAAGGAAAACATTCTACCTACACCATATTCAAAAACAGCCAGGAATGCCCTTTCTATTGCAGTTCAGTATGTGCTGTGTAAAGAAGCTCAAATGCTTGCTTAAAAGCTTTTTAGATATTATTTATGACAGTATCACTCCTACTAAACCATGAGAGTAAGTTGTCAGCTTTTGCATATTGTAGGCTGAAATCTTTCAGTTCTCTAGCCATTAGTACTGCCATTAGTAC
Organism: Chauna torquata; assembly: GCA_013399475.1. NCBI lineage: Eukaryota > Metazoa > Chordata > Aves > Anseriformes > Anhimidae > Chauna > Chauna torquata. Next base: position 71,160 of record VXAL01006594.1, on the reverse strand, counting down.
TTTTTGAGAAACTGTGTAACTGGGGATACCGCTGATCACATCAAATTTTTGGAATATATAGCTTCACATTTATTTACTTCCCTAATTACTGAATGTCACATCATTCTTCTGCTGTCAGTTTGCTCTTTAGAAAACTAGGCTTTTATTTATTTATTTAATAATCTGTGTGTGTGCTTGAGACAGCCTGACTCAACTGCCTCTCACAGTTTAGGGATAATCACATGTTAGATGATATAAATGGATGTAAAGCATATATTTCCCTGAGAATCCAGAAGAAGAGGAAAAAGAATAACAAAGAGCAGGCTGTACAAACACTTGTAAGCCACTTGTCTTTCCATACCGGCTGCTTGACACTAGCACTCTCTTTGAAATAATTTTTAGAGTGAAATCACACAGTGATGCTGCTTCTGAAATATTAATATTTTCATGTCTAAGGCAAGACTAGATTATTCTCCCTAGAGCACTTTTTGGCCCGCAGTTAGGTCTTTGCCAGCACCACCAATATTTTGGACCCCTACTGAAGATGAGCAAAAGAACTGTTTTCTGTCTTTCTTTCAAGGAATAAATACTCCTTGTGACTCTCACTGCCTTACTCCTCTTGAATGCAGCTGTCTTTTTCTTATCAGAGTTCAAGTAAATTTACAAGGGTGCTTTAGTGAGAGAAAACTGAAAAGGGTTCTTATTCTCCATGCTCATTGTGCTGGTTTTTCTGAGGAACTGTCATTGTTCAGTAATGACATTCCCCGCTGAACTCACAAATTGAATCAGGGGGAGAAACGGGGAAGATGTTTTGAAGGTTAAATTAAACGACAAGTTTTGTCAATGTGGTCCATAAAGATGATAATGTGTTATCTATCTAGGACTTTTGCTGGGACCAGGATTGTGCAATGTGGAATGTAATTTCTAGAATATTTGTAAGATTTGTCCCATGTGTCTGAAGCCTAACAGATCCAGAAATCTGCCACGGAAAGCCTGTGGCTTTCTTGTGGTTACATACCTCTAACCAGGGCATTATGGGTCATAACTACTTCTCACTACCTAGGCTGAACCAAGCAGTCAGGGGATCTTATCTACTCTTTATTTGACATCACATCTCTACCAATGTCTGATAAAGAAAGCTGAATTTAAACAGAGCTGTGTGTCCATTGCTGATAGTGTATCTGAAGGTATCCTGCATGGGTGTCTGAAGAGGAGACCACATGACTCTTTAGTAGAGGTACAGAGACAAAATGTCAGGAAAAATAGGAAAAAAATNTTTTTTTTTTTTTTTTTTTTGGCACACCAGCAGCACTGGTCAAGATTCCAAGATTGTACAAATGTTGCCAAAGTATCCTGAATGCCCCATCACACCAGTCATACCCTTTGTCACTCAGAGGAGCAGTGAAGTAACACCTTTACTCCACCTTTCTTAACAAACCTGCCCAATGATAGCACAAAACTTATGCTGCATTTTTTCTCAGAGTCAGCCTGTTCCCTTGGAGCACCAAAGTACAACCCACTTTTGTCTCTTGGACACTGAGTGAGTACTTTAATAGAAGAAAACAAAAGCTTGTTGACTTGTGTGAACCCAATGAAACCCAAGCTAGATTGTATGAAACAGTAATCCAAACTTTTGGGTGCACTTTTGCAAGGAAGGGAGATGTGGGAGGCAATCACAGCAGACATTAAGACAATGTATATACAATTTTGCAGGTGAAAACCTGAAATTTCAGATTTCCAGTAGACCTGATTAAGTATTACATAAGTGATTGTAGAAAATGTTTCAAATTAATGTGGCAAGTTTGCTATATTCTTAGTTATGAGTTGTAATTATTTTAATTTCTGTGTAACACTGAATTATTGCTGCCATTTTGGATTGAGGCCTAACAGCTTCTTTAAACCTTTAATAATTGAAAGCCTGCAGTTCGTTTATTGCTTTCCTCCGAAAATGGAACATTAAAATATTTTAAATCGCTGTGGGAGAAAAAAAAAATTCATTTTCTGGGACTAATTTGAAATTTTATCTGTATTTTGCCAAGTTCCTGAGTTCAATGTTTTATGACACAATCTGACAGTTGGACTCTGAGGATAAAGAAACTATTTGCTTAGAGCAACTATGTAAGTTACCTCTCCAAATCACTTCATCTGTCTTATTACTACTGGCCCTAAATTTGTTTCAGATAATATGAAAGGCCTGACAGTATTCTTTATAATCTGTAGAAGAAAAATAAAACCAGGGAAAAATCTTAAGAATGTCAAGAATCTTAAGAATTTAAGAACCTCTTAAGAATTTGCTTTAAGAATCTTAAAGCGAGCAAGATGTTAAGATGCATAAAAAAATATGATTTACACAGAGAACTTTAGATAGGTCTTTATCCAAAGCAAGGGTGCAAATTAGTATAGAGTATTGGAGGCTCTTCTTGGGTATGTAAAAGTCTGAAGAAAAGCACTGCTAAAATGGAAAGATGCAGAAGACAGTCACAGAAAAAAAAAAAAGAGCCCTAGAAAAACTCATATTAAAAATACATTATGTTTCCCTTTCTTAACATGGTGAAAAAAAAAATAAGTATAGAAAATCATTGGTAACGTTTTGAAAGTGGATTGGGAACTTCTTGCTGTATCATAGAACAAGAGTTGACTTTACATGAAAAATAGAAGCAGGATATCAAATCATGGAAACTGCTGCAACAAGAACTTAATTGGAAACAAAGTGGGTGTGGACATTTGTAAGTTCTATAGACTGTTCATAATTATAAATCATTATAACAAATGTTGTGGAAAGGCTATTGTGTCTTTTGTAAAATTAGAGAGAAGATGAAGATAAATATCTCCATACTCTCTTATAGTCTCTGGTGTTGGTCACTGAAAAAATGGATTAGTGAGTTAGAGGAACACCTGGATTGATCCAGTAAGACAAAAATACTTTCAAAATTGAAATGTAAATAATATTAAATTTGGCTCTTTGAAATTATAAACTCTATTTAAAGAGTCAACAATTCATTGATCAAAGGGAGAAGAAGCCTCATTTAGAGGATACAGTAGGATAAATCATGAGAACTAATAACCTAGGGAATTGCCTATTGGATTTTGTTGTTGTTGATGTTGATTTTCTTTGTTAGAAGAAGGTAACATACAGAGGCAATCTTAGAAGATAAATTTTGGAGACTTTTATTTCCCTGTCCTGAATAGTATCTACCTTTCAGTTACATGGATACACAAAATTTAGATTAAGCTGCTGGTGCCACCAAAACATGGATATTCTCTATGGTCAGACTCCAGCTCTCAGTACTGTAAAGTTTCTGAAATAATCATGCTGAAATTCAAATTTTCAGCTGACTGATAAAATAGGCATGAATGAGTGCACTGCTTTTTTTTCTGGAGCAGAGGATGGATTTTATCTCCTTTCTTATCTTATTCTCATGAAAATTCCATCCACTGATACCTGATTGCTACCTGCTATCAGTGTCTGAGATGAACCATATGAGAGCTGATGACAGTCAAAGCCTCCAAAGTAGAAAATTTATTCAAAATTCCTGTCTTTGGCCACTAGATGACTCTCTGATCTATTGAAATTTAGCAGGAAAAGCAGTAGACCACGGGAACACAAAAAAATGCATGTAAATATCGCCCCCCCCAAACATTTGCTGTTGAGATCTGTAGTTCGGTATATAAAGACAGTCTGGAACAACCTATCCAGGAGTCAAGACAAAATTCAACCTAAAGTATTTTTATAACCTAAAACCTATTTTATTTTTTTCCTCAAGAGTCTTCCAAAAAATAAGGAGGCACACACACACAAAGACAAAAAAAGAAACCTTGACAAACCTAACAGGCAAAGATGAAACTCCAGTGTTGATATCATCACATGTATAACAAGTGACAGTAGGAAATAGGGTCTGATGATCATTCCACTGATGTTCTTTGGGTCCTGAAAGCTCCACACCGATTCAACTCTTTCTTTCAGCAGTTTTGGTCTTTCAATGGGAACTGGAATTGTTATTTCTCCACTTCTATCACAAAAGCTTAAGGAAGTCGCTGTAGCATAAAAGTTACAGTTACTCTCACCTCCGAGGCAAGAGATAGTGAGGTTTTTAATAACAGGGTCTTGAATGCAGGTGTATGAGAACTGAAAATTCAGCTCTAATTCAGCATTCTGCAACTAAGTAATGTCTTGATGAAGGTTATTCTAGCTCTTGAATTGTAAGCCTGACTGCCGAGCTGACATCTGCTGCATTTTAGAGCTTGAGAAACCTAGTAAACTGACCAGTTAAATTATGCAGCCCTCTGAAGAGAACAAGTGGATACGGACTTGCAATACATCCCAAGATGCATTCTGCGTTGGTGTTTTCTGGTGAATCAAAGAGCAGATAGTATGGCTGCCATTTGGTCTTCAGAATCTTAAGAAGGCTGTTATACTGTGAATAGCAGGCTATTCACTGTTATCTATTAAACTGGATAGCAATAGGCAACTCAATAGTAAAGGTTTTGATAGGAGAACTTCTATTTGCTTACGAAAATTCCAGGAATTAGCATTCCTACATTTTTTTTTTCCCAGATGTTTACAATCCTTTCCAATGTAAATTACTGCCAATATAAAGAAACCACATATCCTAAGATACAATTACAATTAACTGTCATTGACCGTTGCTTACATTTAATGGAAAAAATGGGACAAATTTGAAGACCATGTGAAGTGAATACTTACCTAGCTTAGTTTTTGATATCAAAATCAGAATCACCAGTAAAACAAAGCCATTATTTTTCCTGCTCTAGAAATGATCATATTTTTAGAAGACATTATGAAAAGAGAATTATTTGGTCACAGGAAGTTCAGTGTGGTTAAAAAAAAGAAAAAAGAGAAAAAAGGAAAAAAAGAGATTTATTTTGGTTTTCTATTAAAATGTTCTAATCCTCGAATGCAAGTAGAAAATAAAAATAATTAAATCTACTCTTTACAACTGCAAAAGTCTTTTCATCAAAGTGATGAGGATTTTAGAAGTATTTGAATTCTCATATGCATTTTCAAAATTTATTCAAAAATGCACTCAGTATAAGTGAATGAACTAGTAACTAGTTCAATTTAATAAAACAGATTTTAACTATCATATCTTTCCTTTTTATCGTATCTTCACTTTTTGTTTCAGGATGGGATTATTTAAATATACATGTAAATTCTTCCAGTAATGTCACAAAAAAAAAAAAAAAAAAAAAAAAAAAAAAAAAAAAAAAAAAGAAAGAAAGAGTAAAGGTCAATCCTTAAGATAAGGATCTGGTGCCTATTATATTACCATAAATGATACTTCAGTTTCACTCTCTGCTTTATCTCTGATCTGCCTTTTATGCTTCATAAGGGATGACTTAAGCACAAACCAGAGTGGAGTTGGAATGTTGCAGGCAGCCATTTTCATCAGTTAATTTTCAGTCAAGTGTGAAATTCACCAAGGGAACATTTAAGATTTGTGTATCTCATTTTTTAATCTGGGTATCCTTTATTCATCAGTCTTTCTAGATAGCAAATGACATTATTTGATGACATTTGATAGAGTGATTTATGGAGTCTGGTCAATCAGAGCCTATACCAGCACAGCAAACTTGCAGAAGTAGAGATAAGCAGTGAAATGAGGATATAAAAGTGCTTCCTGTTGTGGTCTGATATTGTTAAATTTGTCAGCCAAGACCTAAAATTCAACACTGTGAAAGCAAGAGGTCAAAACGAAAGTCTGCAAAAAGGTCCTAGAATTTGTTATTACAAAAATTCACCTTCAGTACTAGAGAACTATGTAACATTAGCACTTCAATGTCTTCCTTGTTTTAAGTAGTTTCTTTCATATTCTGTGCCTTGGTAGCTGCAGACAGACTATAGCCATTGACAGATTGAGTCTAGAGAGAAATTCAGAAGTAAATCTGGCCCTCATTCTAAACCCTTTGAAATGGCCGAAGGTGAGGTTATTGATTTTGATGGACTTTGGCTTGAGCTCTTCCAGCTTCCACAGTCAGTCTTGGGTTCTGATCCTGGCTCCAGATGATGTTCATGTATTTTATTCAATGGCTGCTTAGCTATATACATTCAATGGCACTTGGAATAGGCCCAAGAATACAGGACTTTTACTGATATTTCTGCATTTTCTGTGATTTCCTGCACAATGACCCAAATTTTTAGAGTCACGGAATAACCTGGGTTGTAAGGGACCCACAAAGATCATCGAGTCCAACTCCTGGCTTGACACAGGACTATTAAAAATTAAACCAAATGTCTAAGAGTGTTGTCCAAATGCTTCTTGAGCTCTGGCAGGTTTGGTGCCATGACCACTTCACTGGGGAGCCTGTTCCAGGGCCCAACCACCCTCTCGGTGAAGAACCTTTTCCTAATATCCAGCCTGAACCTCACCTGTCACAGCTCCATGCTATTCCCTCAGGTCCTGTCGCTGTCACCAGAGAGAAGAGATCAGCGCCTGCTCCTCTGCTCCCCTCGTGAGGAAGCTGCAGGCCGCCATGAGGCCTCCCGTCATCTCCTCTTCTCTGGGCTGAACAACCCAAGTGACCTCAGCCGCTCCTCATACATCTTCCCCTCTAGACCCTTCACCATCTTTGTAGCCCTCCTTTGGACACTCTCAAATTGCTTTACATTGTTTTTGCATTAGGGATAACTTCTGTCATTTTACAATTAGCCCAGGGGTAACTGGACAGGTGACTTAAGTTGGAATACTTACGGACAAATGAAGAAGAATTACCATCCACATCAAAATGACTTCTGTAACCACTCAGGCCTATAATAAAATTGCACATATATGTTGCCGAAAACAGTTTTCATTGCATTTCACTGGAGTCCAAAACTGCTTGACTGTGGGAAAAAGCAGGACTGCAAGCATTATAAGGAACTGTCAGACCTAGAGAAAGGTACCTGGGAAATAACAGCTTTCCTGCTTTAGAAAGAAGATGAGGAGAAGTGATCAAGTTCCTATGATTTCTGAAAGTGAGACCAAGTCTTTGAAAGTTTGTGGCCTTTATCTCCACTTCTGTGAGTGGAATGTGCTGATCTAAGTACACGGCAAGGGGAAAAATGGTCTACCACCTGCTGCCTGAATCAAGCACTCACCCGCAGGTCACCAGTCTTGTCAAAGAGATTTGCACTGACAGAATATGAAATGGCATTACCATCAAAACGTATAAGATTATCTTTCCTTTGTAGAAAAGCAACAGCTACACTAACTTTGAAGTTAGAGGACAGGAAGGCAATTAGTTCAAAAATGTTAGACACAAATGGGGAAATGAATTCAATGTCACCACTAATAGAAATTGGCAGTTTCAAACCCTGAAGGATGGGCTTCTTAGTACACTTTTCAGTGCCAAATCCCCAGCTAGAGTGAACTGATTTTGGACCATAAGAACGGAATCACTTGAATAACCATGTCCAATCCTCCATAAATGCAAGCTTTTCTGCTATACGTAAACAGATTTCACAGAACATCTGTTCAATATGGCATTATACCCTCATGAGCCATAGACCATGTTCCAATAATCCACATGAATTTCATACTTGCAGTGAAAGACTAAAAGACATGTCACAAGAATAAAGCAGAGGACATTGTGGGAATTTAAGAAATACTGTTAATTAAAACTTTGCAGATAATATTAGAAAGTGGATTATGCCATAGTGCAGCTAATTTCCTCCTCTGCTTGCGAAAGACTGAACAAGAATCTTGTTAGTGGAGAAGTCTTTGAACATACGAACAAAATAGGGCAATTAGGCACTTGAGAAAGTACAGTGCTATCAAAGGTATCAAATTTGGGCCTTCTGCTTGCCTTTAGCTCTGACATAACTTTCTTGAGTTTACATTAGCTTAATATCAGGGCCTTAACCTTTAGAATATATTTTGAGATTACTCAGAGCTCTGTTACAATCTTTGGCATCAGTTTTAAATCTTTCTTTTTTTTTTTTTTTTTCCGCATTGTTTCAGATAACAACTAAGCTGAACTGTTTATCTTAAAATAGGTTAACTCAACCCCAGTTTTTATACTTCATTCTCCCAAAATGCAGTCTGCTGTCTTGCTGCTGTATTGACTATCACTAACACTAGCTAAATGACTTTCGATGACAAGTGAATATGTTCCTGTTTGACAGGATGTCATGTCATCTATAGAAATATAGAGCATAATGAGTGTTAAAGCCTTTACAAGTATTGTTATCCAGCTGGTATCCTGAAGTATCCATTACTATGTGAGGATTCATTATTTTGCTAAGTAACAGAAGACAGCCTTTTAAAATGTAATCTATATTAGCTATCCAAGTCTTTTCTGCCTTTCTGCAGGTACACTACCTAAAACTAAGGTAAGGCTAACCTTGACAAACACCTGAGAATGTTCAGCAAATACAGAATGTATCTGTTATTTTAAAACAGAATCTGCTATAACTAGCATAAAACATGATTCTGTGAACATGTGCTGAAACTTTAGTTTTGTTCAGACAAATCTGAAGATGTCATTAACACTATTTAAAACCTTGACTGATATAGATATTAACTTTACATTAGATCGCCTCTCACACTATTTCTCCTCATAAAAGTTAAAATCAGTTGCAAATCTCTTAAAATGAACCATCAGATTCACATTTTCTAAGAGATCAGTGGTGGTTCTTACACTGGAAATCTATTCCTCTGGCAGGCCACCAGAATTCAAATTTAGCAGGCTGCAAAGTGTAATGTAAGGTTTACTTGCTCATTCAAGCATTCAATTAACTAACATGTCAGTATGCTGGTCCTTTGTGAGACAAATAAAAAGCAGCTAAAGTACATTGAGCCATCTGAATGGAAAGTTGTGTAATTAATATTTGTTTTTAATTTATTGCAAGATGTCCAGATGCTCTGGCAATCAGTCCTGAGACATCCTTAAAATAATTGACTGAATTCTGTAAACTTACTAGAGGGCAGCAGGTTTTTCTGTGTGTGTGTATAGAACTGGGCAAATGATTCAGCAAACATTTCCCAAAATTATTTTTTTACATTTTTTTTTCAGTTAAGACATTGTTTACAGCTATGAAATTGTTTCTTTGTAATTGCCTATTTGTTGAATGATATGGTTTATCAGTTATCTTCAATCTAAGAATGTCATTATTTTGAGATCACAAAACATTCTTCAACTCAGTAAACCGTGCCGTATTAGTCTGAGGTTTGACAAAACAATGGAGCTCTTCTTGGGAGAGGAGAAAACATGTAATTTCAGGAAATTTCTTCTCAGTAAATCTCATCTTTGTTAGCTACTCCAGTACTAGGTTAATCCTAGTTGTGTAATCACTAAACTGAGAGAAAGAGAAAAGCATTTGAAAAGTGTGATTTAATTACACACGTTGAAATAGGATGAGCTGCCATCTGAAGACATGGCTCTTTCCACTGCTTAGATGGGTAACTTGGACTATACACACAACTTCCTAAAAAATTAGTGGATGAGGACATCAGAGCATTTCAGTCTGTTTTTGCCCCACTTAACCATAGTATGTAAGTTAAGAGCATTGCTACTCTGAGCATCTCCCGTAGCCAATGGAGACAGGCAACTTTAGAGAATGATGTAGATTGAACACCTCATTCCTATTAATTATTGAAAAAGCCTATGTCTATGTTGATAACAGAAATCAGATGAATTAAATATTTCTGTTTTTCTATAATAAAAATTTGCTTTTGGCTAAGATTTCAGAGTAAATGGGATGCCTCTTCGATAGTTAAAAGAGATAAGGAGCTAGACTGATTGACTATATTGCATGTTTTATACTTACAGTCCCTGATGACACTGGCATAATGGGAATTACAAGGACATTTCTAAACATAATTTCATTGGTGACCTTTTGTAAGGCTCATATGATACTCCCAGCCCTAGCAGGAGGAGCATTATTAACATTATATCACTACGAGTGATAGGATGTCAGGAAACTGTCTCAAGTTGCACCAGGAGAGGTTTAGGTTCTGTATTAGAAAGAATTATCTTCACAGACAGGGTGGCCAAGCCTTGGAATGGTTTGCCCAGGGAGGTGGTGGAGTCACCATCCCTGGAGGTATTTAAGAGACGTGTGAACATGGCACTAAGGGACTCAGTAGGCCTGGTCGATGGTTGGACTTAATGATCTTGAAGATCTTTCCCAGTCTAGATGATTCTATGATTATGTGTACCATTGTGCCACCTCCAACACATGACTTTTTATGTCTAGTAAGTACTAGAATTGATTTTTTTTTTCCACCTCTATTCCCTTATGCATTTGCATCTTTCATTTATGCATTCTCCCCATTCATACACTGGATGAAATGTCATTTGCAGAAGGATCTACTATGAACCCTGGTTTATTTTTCCTCTGAATGAAGTTTCATCAGCTTCTCTACTGCCTTCAGTTAATGATCACACTCAATGTACAGATAATAGGGATGCCAGTATCTTGTGGTGGTTGGCTGTGATCACACAGAGCCATTCTCACCCACAGATACTCACAAACAGAAGTAATAACAGAGATCCCACAAGAATTCGTGTACATAGAGACATTTATTTGAATGATAATGGAAATCACACAAAGAAGGGGTAGATTAGCTCATAAATCAGATTTAAGGAGTACCTTTCTGACCTCTACATCTTGTATTCAAGATATAGTGGGTTCATTTTTAAGATAAATTGCTTAGCAGCAACCTTTTTACATGTAATACATCTGTATGTTTAAAAATCCTAATATATTTAATGTTTAACAAAATACAATATTGAATTGTGTTTTGTAAAATTTATTTTGCAGCTATGAAAGCTCATTAAAATATGTGGGTAATATTTTTCAAACTCCATTTAAGCTGTCTTCAATGTTCAGTTTCTGACTGGGGTCTCCTTGGAGTTTTCATTCTCAGGTGGCAGGTGTTTGATATATTTTTTAATTTAAAACAAACAAACAAACCAAACCCCCCCACACAACAGTTTGGGAGGTCTTCAGAAAAGTACTGAGAGGATGAGGCACCACAACTGATGGTATCTGTAAAACACTGACAATTATGAACAAGACTAATACAAAACTAAGCATCTCATATTTTTGAGTTATTCATTCTGAAACTAGTTTAACTAAGATTTGAAATGGTTAAAGAATAGGACTAGAATTTTCCTGCCAATACGATAAGTCTATGAAACTCAAAATGGTACATTTTCCTCTTTCTCAGTATTGCTTGTTTCCGTAAAACACTCCTGCATTTAGAAAAAAAGTCTATGGATCTTGCAAATAGAACTGCTCCTTAAATATCAGTACAAATCTTATTCCTGGTTCAAGGAGATAAGAAAAATACGACAGTCCACAGCTTAATATGAAACAAATTCTTCCTTTGACATTTTATGTTTCAGCTTTATTTCCATTTATGTTATCTTGGACTTTATTGTTAGGAAAGTCATTAAAAGCTCAAAGGTACGCGTAAGATTAATGATTTTAGGAGAATGAAATTGAAGATAGGCTTTCAGGATTGATTTACATTATGCAAACATATGACATTTCTATTGCTCTTGGGGTATGTTATCAACATACAGAGAACTCAACTTTGGGTTCCTATGGATCAAAAAAAAAGTTGCTAGCATGCTGTGAAAAGGAAAAACAAAAGACTATCCTCTTTATTCAGCATACATATGCAAGCTTCTAGTATGTCAAAATTTAAAGGGTATCATTTCTATAATTGGTGCTCCTAACATATGTGAAAGTTTTATCTGCATGTTTCTGAGTTTATTTGCATACAAAGTGTAAATGTAAAAGAACAGCCCAAGATTTCTGCTGAGCATGACTTTTTTTAGAACCTTCTTTTCTGCCAATCTATATTCCCCTATTCCTTCAACTTGAGAGATGAAGTAGGAAACTCTTTTACAGACCTTATCTAGAGCTAAAAGGACCCAGGCAATATTGCTGCCAGGACGAATCCGCATATTAACTGACTATTTTTGTAGGGGTCTAGAACTTGACACTCTTTTATATTGCCATAATTAAAAAAAGTCAATGGGTCAATTAAAGTGAACTTTTCAATATTAATGACCTTTGATTACACCTAGCTGAAGAATCAATGATATGAAGTCAGGACCAGCTAGAAATACTAATGCAGAAACCTTGTCAGATAGGCAGACATATCATGCAACAAGGTTTGAATTTAAAGATAAAGTAAGACTGTGTCATATAGTTCTGTGATAAACCTTAACAGGTCCAGCATTCATCTAAGGTATCTTTGTTAAGTGAAGTTGTAGCTTAAAACACAACCCAAGTTTCTTAAAAGTAATTGGTGCTGATACTCATTCAGATATTTTAATTACGAGCAATGCTATGGTGGTCCATGTTCTGTTATACCGGGTCTGTTTTCAGCAGCAATAGTTGCATTTATTTATTTATTTATTTTATTATTTTCCATGGAAGTGTTTTATTAAGGGACTTTAGCAAGATAGTTGAGAGTATTCTTTTTCTTCCCTGCTTCTGGAAATGACAGTATTCTCTAGACAAGGATCCAGTTCCAACAGTCTCTGGAACAGCAATTTCCAGTGATGGCTTGTTCATAGAAGAGGTCCTTCTATCACTCACAGGTGATTTTATGAGAAGGAAGAATTTTGGGTAGGTAAAAATATCCATAATATTTTAGCAGGTGAAATAAAAACTTCATGGGTGAAGATATGGGATAACTGGGCTATTCTAGTTCTTGTAATGGAATTTCACCTCTCAAAGACTCAAAAGTATAACTCTCTGCAAACCAGTTCACACAAAGCACTCGCTGTTCTTGGCAGGTCTTTTTTTCACCCTGTATTCATCAGATAAGGTTTCTAAAAGCAGTCAGTGTTAGCCTAGCTGTGGCCCTAATAACTTTGGTGAAAGTTCACCAGTGAGTTCAATGGGGAAGGAGTCAACTCAATCGTAAGTGCTTTTCAAAGTCCCACCTTTCTGCCTTTCAAATAAGGCATACCAATTCAAAGAAAGATAAAATGAGAAAAGTATAGAAATATCAATGCCAGCTGCCTCTTTACTTAGGAACAACCATATAGCAATATCTGGGCATGGCTGAACAACAGAACACAGCTAATTTCAGTGTTATGCATCCAAAATATTACAGTAAGGGGAAAAACATTTAAATTATGAAAAAATCTTTGTGGCACTATCCTTTAAAATATGCCAAACAGAAAGATGGATGGATATCTAACTGGAGCTTTTTTTTTTTTTTTTTTTTTTTTTCCTGACTNTTAGTTTTTTTTTTTTTTTTTTTTATAAACACACAAGTCAGTAGCAGCATATTTTATTCTAACAGGTTACTTCATTATTGCAAAATGTAATACTCCTTGATATTTTTCCTGCAGTAAGTAGCAATATGTCAAAACTCACTTTTTAATTCACTTCTCTTGATGTCAAAAGACCATGGCATACCCTAAAGATCAAGTATTTGAATAGTGTTAAAATCCTGTCAATGAAGCCTTGGGTATCCATATGTTGCAGAGATAACATGCATATGGAAATGACTGCCATTTATTACCAATACTAACAAAATAGTCATGACTTCTTTTGTGTATATATGCATAATATGTACACACACTGTTTGCATATGTATATGTATATACAAGTATATATATATTAGTTGTATATCAATATGCATATAAATTTCTGCTTAAATATTTACAAACAATGAGCATATTTTTCAGGCTCAGTCTTTATATTGCTTTCAGCTGGCTGAAAGGGCATATGGAAACAATGGGAACATATGGAAATAAAATATCTGTTTTAAGACCAGATATGTTTACCCACGTTGAATAACGTATGAGGAATACTCCTTCTGCGGCATAAAATACTCTGCTGTGAAGGAGGGTCACAATGTGGTACTTTGTATTTACTCATGCTGTTGGATATAGGTTTGTCATTTCTTTACCTTCAGCCATGATAGTGTTATGTTAGAACTAAATCTGAGGCTTGATTGATTTATTTAGTCACAAATCCACCACATGAATATTTTCTTTAACTAGGGTTACTCTGATTTACGCAAACTGGAAACAAGCTCTAACCTCTACTGTATAGGAATTAGCAAGAAAGATTATTGATGTCTTCCATATCATATACTGGTTAGTTTATGAGCTAAAAATGTGACTTTTCAAAATAGATTGCCAATGCCACTCTGTATCCAAATAGTGTTTAAACTTAGAAAAATTATTTGCTGTGTAAGGCTGATGAGACACATTTTACTCATCCTATTGAGATCCAGTAACTTGGATCTCTGAAGTGTGAATGGTTTTATGCATGAGGGGTGCACAGTTACTCACCCTCACATACCTTGGAGAAGAAAAAGAATAAAATCTCAAGCTTAGCCTTGAACTTCTTACTTGAAAAGTCTGAAGTTTAACTGCAAACTCTTTTTCTGTTCTACTCACATTAGTTTCACATCCCACCTGAGTTTCTCTCAAAATAGCTGGAGATATTGCCACTTTAGAGGCTCAAGCCCATACTGTCATTTCCCATCTCCTATTAATGTCCAACACTTGTACCCACACAGCCACACAAAAGAAAGTCAAAAGGATGTTTGAAAAGCATTAACTCTATTTACCTAGGAAAATGGCAGATTTGCATAGATAATGACTATATGTACAAGTAAGGATATGCAATTAAGGCCCTTCTGGTAGACAACATGTACATAAGCTTTCCATTGAATTCTGTGGGAGGCTGATGCTGAGGTCCTGATGCTGGCTAGACTTACTTCTCAGTGTTAGCCCAAAGTAAATGCCAGATGAAGGGGATAGACCTTTCACTTCAAAGGTCCTGATGTTAAAAACGCCTGAAGGGGCAAGCAGCTTTACATATATGGATCATTTGCAGGATCAGAAACTCTAGAAGCCACAAAATAATAATAATAATAATAATCATCATCATCATCATATAAAAGTATAATCTCAATCTGAATGACCTCTGCTGATGGAAATTCCATGATTCCTCTAGATATACCCACCTGAGTAGGTTTGTTCTTGATGCAAAATATTTAAAATGAAGAAATGAAAGTGGATATTACTATCTGCTCAAGTATAAATGCTATGAGACAAATTCTAGTTTCTTTCTCAAAGGCAAATATGGTTAAAATAACTGTTAATTTCAATGGCATGGTGGCATTTCAACATATGGAAAAAGAATAACGTCACAACGGATTCATATTATATATATATGTTAATACTACATTGCAAAAGAGAGAATGCAGAATGCCACAACTACTTTCTCAAAAATTATAGCACTAGCAGTTTATACCTGTAAAAACTGGGAGTAAATGCACTGATAGTCCAGGTAACATAAGATTTTCAGTTCATTGTCTTTTTCCCAACCTAACATCTTCTTTTTGATTTACAAGCAGTACAGTAAAGTATCTGATCCCAATATTCATTAATTCTCTTTACAATAAAACTGTAAAAAAAAATCTGACAAATCAAACCAGCATTTTGTCAGAGGATCCATGAGCATAGGGCAGTTTTACACATCATATTTGAACTCAAAGTACAAAGAAGTTTCATATTTCATAATAATAAAGTAAGCAAATAAATTCCAGATTTGCCATGGAAACACTGACATTCATGAACTAACAGCAGCATTTGATCACACTCTAGTCATATATTTTTATCCTTTAGATCACTAACTCTGCAGTGAAACTGCCCTCAGCTTGGTAGCCCTGCCGCACCTCCTTACGTATTTCTGGATTAATCCTTTGGGACTGGGACCTTCATCTTTCTCCCAGGTTATAAAGCAGAAAACACACCGTTTACACAACATAACTAGCAACACATACAACTTTTTAGTCACAGCGAAGTATAATGGACAGAACACTGCTAGGCTGCTCTAGTAGAAACTACTAGTAGAGGTTTGGGAACAGGGATGTTGGGGGGGCTGGATTGAGGTACCTGATCTTACAAGATGCTGCATGTCTCCAGTGAGACCCAGTGTTCTCTCAACTCCAACCAACTTTGGTTGGAGTTACAAGTGCTCGTCATATCACATAAACAGGTCTATAAACTCTGACAGATTTTTGCACATCACTTACCTGAATATGAAAGATACTAAAATTAAATGAGGCAGGATAATTAAGACTGTGCACAATCTAGCACAGACTGAAGGCCATTTCTTGTCACACCCTGAAGGCCATATCTTGTTACAGCCTGATTTCAATCTGAAATCCACATATGGATCAATAGCATAATATTGTCCTAAAAAATACAGTATGAGGGTTTTTCCTTTTTTTCATTTTATACAGCCATAATGTGTTTATAAGGGGGAAAAATCCTAAGAAATGAAAAAAAAGTAACTTGGAAACATAAGGCTGATGGAGACAAAATCTATTTTGCCACCCATTCTTAGAGTCCTCTACCTATATGCACAGCCAATAACAGGCAAACAGTTTGATCATGCCAGTAAAACATTTCACAAAGGCTCTCTATGCTTCAAGAGAACATGAACTGAATTTTTAATAAAATGTTAGCCTCAAAGCAATTCAAAAGATTGCATTTTGAAATGGCACAGAAAATAGTATCCAAGCAAAAGAGTTTCTATAAAGATGCTCCCCACACATCTAACAGAAAACTTGAAACATCATACAAAAGCAGGATTTACAAAGTAACCTAACACTGCAGTCCCATTACAAGACAGTACTTCAAGAGCAATGAATTACTTAGATATAAATATTTACCCTAGGTAGCTAGACTGAAGAAGTAAACAGATTCCACAGATATAATATAATTTGTCAATGTCTTTACTGATGGAAATGGAAATGTTAACTCAGACAGGTCACTGATCCTGAAAGATGAGTATAATCAATTACCCTTTTTTTACCTGTCAGTCATTTACATCATTGCCTCACTTGCAGCTGACTGCCCTCCACCTTTCCTTTCCTGTTTCAAGGCACTGAACAATTTTTTTCTACACACTTTTCACCTTCTCTTTTTCACTATTCTACTGCTGCCTCAGATTAATGCTACTTGTTTCAGAACTAGTCTGTTCTCTTCCCTTATTTCCACAGTACTGCCTGTCTCCTGTCTCAGAAAGGTGGCCCTTCTGGTGTCTGAAGTGCCATCTTAAATCTCACTTCTCCTCAAGGTCCACAAATTTTAACCACCTCCTAAACAATAAAATCTGATCCAAAGCTCACTGAAGTCAGTGAGAGCCTGTCTATTAACTTCAATGGACTATGAATCAAGACCAGATTGCTGTCAATAACTCAGGACTAAAATCCAGTGAAACAAAAACCAGAAGGATCTGTGTGGGTACCTCTGTTGTTAATAGTAGACTACTACCTGAATATAGTCATAGCAATGTCTTCTATGAGTATCTCCAGTAAACATTTCCAGACCTGATGCAAAGGACTAAGGCCCTAATTTTGTCATTACCTTTATCTGCACAAATTTGGAGCAATGCCAAAGACTTCTGACAGAGCTTGAATAAATACACATCTAGCAAGGTAAACTAGGGAAAATTGCCTTGTTCATGAACCAGGTTAGTAAATCATTACCAACAAAAAAAAAATAAAGAAGAGTTAAAATGGCTGTTTAGATTAGATAGAGTGATGGACTATTTGGAAAGTACAGTGAAAAGTTTAAAGCCAATATGTTTATTTCTCACTAGTGAGGATGTACAATGACATTCTTGCAAAGATCCTCTGTCTAATACTATATCATTGGAGAGTAATTTGAAGAAAAGGCATTTCAGAATTCAAAATTTACAACGTGACTCCACTTCATTCTTCCTGTCTTCATAAACATCCTGTTATTTATTCCCACTTCATGTAATTCTCCCTGCCTCTTCCTACCTCAATTCTCCACTACATATTTTTTATAAGGGGGAATTAAAATAAATTACTTTTGCCCACTCTTCCTTCACCTACCATTTATGTTTTAATTTTTTGTAAGTCCCTTAGCTGTAATGTCATAGATTTCCTGCAATCTCACAGTGCTCCCACCAAGTGCTACGGGGAATTCAGTTGTAACAGACAATCTGGGAGATGTAATGCAGTAAAATTATTAAAATATGCAAATATTCTGTTAAGGACTGTAAATTTTATGGAAAATTGCTATCATTATCAGACAGCAACTATCACCAATATAAAGCTACAATATTACACATTTAATAAAAGGTATTTTTTGATTTGAGGCTGTTTCAGCAGTACTTTAACGTTAATGACAATTCACTTTTGAAAAAAAAATTTACCCCAAATTGTACCAATCATGATGCTTTAAGGTGAGAGAAGAAATAAAAGTAACACTGCCTATTACAGCACAACTTTGCCAAGTGTATCAGCAAATAAAACCTATTAGATGACCTTCACTGAACAGGTGTTTTTTTTGTTTGTTTGTTTTTGTAATATATTTATGCTGACACTTATTACAGTGAACTACACTCCACCCTCACAGCTTCAGCTATGGGAGGCAAACCCTTTGTAGAAATGAAATTACTGTTGCAACAAGGTTGCTGATGACATTTTTTAATACAAAAAGGAGCTCGGACACAGTACATTGATATGGGGTGGAGTGTATTCTATATACAGAAGAGAGGTGTTACTTCTATTCTGCTATCTGACATTGATGTGGGAAGAAGGGACAAAAAACAAACGCATTTTCTTTCCAGCACTGAAACATGCAAAGACAAATTGCTTATTACAGGTTGTATGCAGCTCTGAGTAATAAAAATAGACTAGACAGATTTAGAAATGCCCCAGTATACTTTTTTATGTGTATTTAATATTTTGATCTTTCACTTCAAAACCGAGAATTAAGAAATGAGTGAGTAGGATCTAAAATACAGACAAGGCATTGCTCACATCACATTGAAAGGTATCCTTTAAATGCAGCTGTGGATTTCCAAACTTTGACTAAACAGGAATTTTAGTTGCTTAGAATTTGAAATGCAAAATGAACTTGGCCACATTACATCTATTTTCTTTAAGTGGAATTGTAAATGTGATAAATTGCTGTTTGAAAGAAGCAACATGCAGAATTCAAACCTATTTGTTTCTTGTTGAATCCCGGTGACCTGTGCATGACAAAGTATTGAAGCAGTGGTGCAATGAGAATCGTTACAACCATACAAATCCACAGCTCAGGCATGAGATCCCAGAGCCTGGACCTCTGAGGAGCAACACTGAGTATACTGTTCTCCAAAATACACCTTCAACCAAAGAATTTACTTTTGAGAAAACAGCTGCTCACCAACTTTTTCACAAAAAAGGGAAGACGTGGAAACAGCTTATGCATTATGATGACATGTAGCAGAGAGCTGCAGACAGAAAGCAAAGACATTTAAAATGTGATCAATTTCAGCCAGAAACGGGAAAGCATTTTGCCCTGTTAATATCTTGCTAGAGTTCTCTGGGACAAAATTTGGGTTGCAGCTACAGGCTGAAGCAACAGTGTTGGGAAACAAAACAAACAGGCATTTACAACCCCCCCACCCCCCACCCCTTCCAGCTAGCAAAGTATGACTGACACTTATGGCTGCAAGGCAAGTGTTAGCTAAAAACTCATTTAGCTAAATCCACATCCATGGCACCCAATATTTAAAACTTATCATGGATTAAAGCCATGAAATAAAAATTAAAAAAATTTCAATTTGAAATTTTATTAGCGTGTTGCTAGAATGGTCAACATCAATCAACAGGAGACTTTGTCCACATACTCTGAGAACAGATTTTGTGCACCTCCCCCCTCTTTTCTTCCTCTCTCATGCGCTCTTTCAGCATTAATGCTATTAAAAGCCAAACAAAATACTGGCTATGGGTGTAAAGAATGCTGGTTTTTTGGAATGTTGCCATGGATCCTGCTTCCAGTCACATCCCATGGAAAGAGGGTGCAGCCTCCTGTCTCTGTAGCAGGCTGGTCTCCCAGACAGGGCAGAAGGAAGAAAGCCATGTACTCCTGCTGCTCGCTATTCTTTCTCATCCACTATAGCCAGGTCTTTGATCACCCTCAGTTTGCCACTGGCATCGATCCTGCGCTTCTCCCGTATTAGATCCTCCAGGCTGTGGAACCTCACCGTGTGCACCTTGTTCTCCGCCAAGTGGATCTTGAGATAGTATTGCTGCTGGTGCTGGGTGCCGGCAGCAGCCTGCAGCTCCCCCCCGGCTTTGAACTCCCTTTTCCCGAAGCGGCACCAGGCGGCGAAGCTCTCGGAGTTAGTCCAGCAGATCTCGTCGCTTTTTAAGCCCAGGTGCCCGCAGGCGTTTTGCACCACCAGCTCAGCCACCAGCGGGCGAAAGCGGTACCAGCTATTCACCACCCGGCCCACGTTGCCCGCGGCCGCCTCGTACAAGCTGTCCTGGCGGATCTGCCCCTGGTGCAGGTGGATGATCTGCCCGCTGCCCACGTACACTGCCCAGTGCGGTGGTGGGTGCTCCGACGGCCCCAGGTAGAGTAGCTCCAGCAGGTCCCCCGGCTTGCAGAGGGCAGGCAGGGCTGACACCGAGTAGACGCTGAGGTCCCCAGCCTGGGGGCCGCTGCTGACCTTGGAGAAGATGCATTCCTGGCCGCGGAAAGCGGAGAACTGGGTCTCGTTCAGCACCAGCTGGTGGTGAAGGTGGTGGGTGGGCGTCTCCTGGCCAGGGCTGCCGGAGCCCTTCACGCTGTACTTGTCTGGCTGGCCTCGTTCGTCCAGGTCCTCCTCCTCATCCGAAAAGAAGTAAGCCACCCCGACGCGCAGCTCGTCTTTCTCGATCCCCGAGGGGTCCCCGGTCGGCAGCTCGCTGTAATTCAGGTGGGTGATGCGATCCAGTTGATTTCCCATCAATGACAGGGCGAGGCGAGGGCAGGAATCTCCGGATCTGAAGGAAGGGTGGGGTGGGCAGGGACAGAGAACAAGAGAGGGGAAGGAGAGTGCAAACGGAGGGAAGGAAAAGAAGAAAAAAAAATCAAGACACATACAAAAGATTTCGGCGATTCCGCCCTGAGCCCCCGTCCCTCCCCCTCTCCATCCCTCCCCTCCGTGCAGGGGCGGGGGGGACGGGGGAACTCCTGGTGCGGATCCTTCCCCCTGCCCCCGGGGTGCAGGGCAGGGCAGAGCCGGAGCCCCGGCTTCGCGGCGCTCACCGGGCCGCGCGGTGCTGCCCGAGCCCCGCGGTCCCGGGCCGCCCGGATCCCCGGCCCGGCCCCGCTGCGGGACAGAGTTGCCCCGGGAGCCTCCGCTGCCCGCTCCGCAAGGGAGAGAGCACCGGGAGCGGCTAGCCGGAGGAGTCCTGAGCCCGCTCGCAGCCGAGCCGAGCCGCGCTGAGCAGCGCTGCATGAGAGCAGCAGGCGGCTGGAGGAGCCCGCGGCCTCAGNGAGGAGGAAAAACAAACAAAAAAAGATACAAAATATACAAGCAAAAGGCAACAGCTCCCCGGTCTCCAGCAGTCGCCCACCTCCCTTCCCTTCCCTCCTGCTGGCCATCTGCCTCGGGTTTTCCTTTGTGTCTGATCTCTTACTACTGAGCCGAGCGCAGGAGGAGGGTGCAACACACGCAGGGACTATGCCCAGCTCGCTTTTTGCAGACATGGAGAGNCCCTCTCGCCCCCCTCCGTACCCGTGGTCGCCCAGCGCCAGAAACCCTCCCAAACTCCTTTAAAGTCGTCCTGTCCCCATGGGCGCTGCAGAGGAGGTGAGCTCCGTCCTCCCCGCTGCGCGCCCGGCTCCTCCGCCCGCGCCGCCCCGCTCCGCATTGGGCTGCCTGGCCCCTCCGGCGAGCCTAAGTACCGGCGGCGCCGCTCCCGANCGAATGCGTGCCGGTGCCCAGCTCGGAGCACGTCGCCGAGATAGTGGGCAGACAAGGTGGGTGACTGCGCGGGGGCGCGGGGCTGCGCGGCCGGCCCCGGGGCTGCGGCACGGAGGCGGCTCGGTGCTTCCCGGCGGGAAGGGGGTCAAAGAGCGTGCCCATCGCGGTATGCAGCTGTCAAGAGACCACTGCAACCGAAAAAAAAGCAAAAAACAAAAACAAAAACAGAAAAAAAAACAGCATTTCAGCAACAAGAAAAATGTCCAGGCTTTGGCTGGAGAGTCGCAAGTGTCCAAGACTTACTCCATCCCTCAAGAGAGGAGGTCAGATTCCGCTCATCCAACTACAGAAACATCAGGTTGTACCTGTGCAGTCTAACCTGATCCTCTGGATTTCCCTATGATCAGGGGAGACTGGCGTTTCCTCTCGCCCATTGCACAACCTATTTTAGGAAGGGATGAACTGCCCCAAGGCTGTACCTGTCTCTTACCATCGCGTAGACGGGATATTGAAATGTTAGATGACGTTAGGTGAGATGACTCCAGCTGTGGTTGTCTTTCCACACCTGGCTGCAGCAGCAGTAGTGCGTTGTCCTCAGAATTGACTAGAAGACGTGTTATGGCTTGTCTTACATAAAAGATCAGACTGTCTGAAAGTAGCAGTCCATCCCTTCCTAAAATGTGAAAAATGTAAAAGCTATCATCCATAGTAGTTAAAGCCAATACACACTTTTACACTTAATTTTGCACATAATGGAAAAGAAGCTCAGGAACGACTAGTTGATTTGGCCACAATTTCCCTCCAGGGCTGTGTTAGCGGTGAGATTGTAACCTAGCTCTTCTGAGTGCTTTAATCATGCAAACTTCTGAGAAGTAAGAACTTAAATATTTTAAGATGCTCCATGAAAAAAATCTAATGTAATTACTAGATTCATATGTGAATCATATTAAAATACTGTTTTTATCTAGAAGTAAATGTACTACTTTCTTCACAGTGGAAATAGGTTTGTCATATAGACATTAAGTATTTCTGCTTTCAGTGCTTGTGGTTACTATCCATCTTCACTTCTGACTCCCTGTCTCAGACTTTTTTTCCAGTCCAGTCTTTGGGCTCGATTAACTGAGAACAGTAATCACTTTATTCTCATGATAGAGACACATACACTTTTAAATAAATACAGTAGTTTCCTCTTTTTCATGGTACAAGTTGCATAGCTAAGTTCGTATGGGTCAAATACTGGGTTTCTTAGACATGTGCTTACTTTGAATGATCCTTTACTTTTTCCATTCAACTATTTATATTGCTATCTTTCTAGAACAGCATTTTTTTTTTTTCATTAATTTCTTTAACATATGCAAAGGCAACAGACCATAAACACAAGAGGAAAAAGGGTGTGTGCAGTGATATGATGTTCTAAGACTGACATCAGTTATTTTTCACTGTGGCAATTACATGATTCTGTTGATGGTTAAAGACTTCCCATGTCTCATAAATTCAGGAACTACAGTCTCAGACTCATTTGAGTCTGTAAACTGCTGGTTTACAGCAGTTAAGGATGTAGCGTTCAGGGGTCTGCAGAACTACAAAGTGAATTTAAAAGCAAAATTTATATGTAAAAAAAATTATTTTATCCTAATATATGCATTTAAAAGTTTCACAGGACTAAGCATAACAGATGGATGTTAAAAATCTCTGGAATTTTGTAAATGCTTTTCTAATGATTGTCAGAAATTATATGCTCTATTATGGCATGACCTCCTTCAACTGCAACATTTAAATTAAGTTATGAAAACACTCTAATAGGTTATAGTTTAGGCTGTAAAACTGTGTTTAGATACTTTGATTGTTTTTGTAACTGTTAATGTGCTTCTTTGTTAAAGTTGGTCTAAGTTGAAGGCATTTTCCATAGATACAACTTTTATCAACTGTTTCTGTTTTCTAAACAGTTTATATTTTTTCCTGTTTAAAGTCTACATCTTTTTAGGTTGCACTCACACAGTTCACACTTCCCACATTTGCCAATCATCAAGGCTACATGGAGTAATTTTTAGACAGCTCTAAACAAACAGTACATTATTTCATCTTTTCCATGCAAAATAGAGGAGAACAGATTGCTTCAGTAAAATGCATAGTGCAGAAGGAAGGAGTCTGGGTCTAAGAAAGGCTCTGCACTTCTAACTAGATGGAATATCTCCTGCCAAAATTTAACCATTTTCTTTGTATTTCCCATGCCTTTGCAAGTCTGCTCAATGAGTGTATCCCATCTCTCACTGAAGTGCTTGCAATTCACTACAATCCACATCTCTCCATGACCTCTATTCAGCACACCTTCAACACCCATTTTCTCAGTACATTTCCGTTCTGGCTGCACAGTCTGTCTCATCAGTGCTTCATGCTCTTCCTCTGTCCCTCAAGAAGGATATTTTTTCTCAGTTTCTCTCCAATCCCAATTTTAAGTTATGAAAAGTGTCAGGAATGTGCCATAAAACAAAACAAAACAAAATAAAACAAAAAACAGTATAAACATAGTTATATAAAACCATCATTAAAGAACATTACAGAAAAACCACAGAAACTGTGTAAACCAACAGCTTGAAATGAATTTCTCAGTTTGAAGGCTTCTGTTGCTGTTAGAGGATGTTACAACAAGAGTACACAGTGTCCACAGAAGTTAATTGCCATGGCCTACTGGAGATGCTTAGTTTGAACTATTTTGATTAATATGTTTATCATCTCCTTTAGGCATTTTATTTTTGGGAGTTCATGGGGGCTTATTTAGCATGGCAGTTAGCACAGACTTGGCTGCTCTCAGACCATGGCACTGGCAGCGTAGTGTCATGCTGCTCACGCTTGCGTTCACCAGCTTCAGCCTCATTAACTAGGGTCATAACCTTGTCTTGCACCAGGACGTGGGAATTTGCCATTAGTCCATTGTTATTAACTCTACAATTTCTTTATTTTTTTTTACTTAGACTGGACATAGGAAAGAAACCTGACAACATCATCACCTCTGGCTTTGTCCTGGTCTACTCCAAGTCACTGTACTTACATTTTTAATTGTTATTTTTTCCTTTTGTGCATTTTTCCATCCTTGGCATTTCGTCATTCTTGCACTTATGTTTAATTTAATACAGTGAAAACTCTTTCAAAATATGTAATAAAATAGATACCCAGTATCTTATTTTTTTTTTTAAAACATGTGTTTTAAATGTTCTCATCATCTTGCCTTGAGCTGAGCTTTGGAGCCTTGGGCCACTGTTGCTAAAAGTAGAGCTGAAATGTCTCTTAATTTGAATGAGAGAACATTTGCACAGAAAACTTTGGGAACGCATGTTTCTGTAAACAACCAGAGATAAAAATTCATGACAAGGGTTGGGAACTTGCCTATGTAGTATAAAATTTCTCTAGATCATAGAAATCTGTCCATTACAATTCTGCTAACATTGAATCTCAGATGTCCAGAAACTCATCTCTATTTCAGATTGCAGTCTGGTCTGCCTATAGGAATGACATAACAGGTACCAGGAAGGGTCTTCTTCATCTGAAGCTCTCTAAAGTGATATACTCCAGCTCTACTTCAAATATACATTCAAATTATTTATCTCCTACCCATACCTTCTATACAATCTCAGTGTACCTAAGGCATCAGAGACATAAGACGTTAGTCCTTTGGGAAACCTGTGATCTGGACCACAACTGGTAAAGTTACTTTTTTTTGCAAACAGCTTCACATACAAACTGCCCACATACCAAGGAAAAGCCACAATGCCCAGGTTTGGAACATTCTGGGTAGGAGTGTGCCCTGCCAGCCCTATAACAGCAATGGCACCACATAACTAAGTACAGTTTCTACAGCTATCTAGTTTAGCAGTGTTCAGAGAATTTGATCCTTGAGCTTTGGACAGCTTCTATCATTTCTGTCCAATGATGGTGAAATATAAAATGTGAAAACTCACTGAAGAAGATAACTGTGGCCACAGATTTGCCCTTTGCCTCTTTTCTGCTCTCCTACTGACTTCTGCTGGCTTTGTGATTCTTGCATTCATAAGGCCACTTGTAAGTAAAAATTGACCAGAGACTGTTTTCTGGCCATGAGGGATGTTATAACTGTATACTTGCTCAGCTGAACTCTCTAAACTCCAAAACTGGGTATCTGCATCCAAGCTGCCTATTAGGAATTATTCTGAACCCATTTTAATCCCTGCACTGCAAGGGGAGGCTTGCCTGTGCCAAAGCCTTTCAAGAGGCCATGCTACCAATTTAATAGTATGAGTAATACTGTGCCAGTCCTTGGCCCTGTGACCTGGCCCTTTGTAGCCAACTATTTATGCTTCATTCAGCTTCTGAAGGAGAGGTGAGGTATAACCAAATGTATTTTTTGTCAGATATCACCTATAAAGACCCCAAAGTTAATTTCTGCTTCCTGGTCAGTTGACACAACCAAAAAGATATTGTAGAAAACATTCTGAGGAGTGGTGGGAAGATACAACTGTCCTTTTAAAAGTACTTATCTCTGGAAGACTTTTAAGTAGACAGGACCCCACACAGGGAAGTCTTATCCCTTTTCAGCTGCCAGGGTGTCCTGGTTTCAGCTGAGATAAAGTTAATTTTCTTTCTAGTAGCTGGTATGGTGCTGTATTTCAGATTTAGGATGAGAATACTGCTGATAACACACCAGTGTTTCGGTTGTTGCAGAGCAGTGCTTACACAGAGCCAAAGACTTTTCAGCTTCTTGTGCTGCCCTGCCAGCGATGGGGCTGGGGGTGCACAAGGAGCTGGGAGTGGACACAGCCAGGACAAGTGTAACCAAAGAGATGTCCCATCCCACGTGACATCATGTTGAATGATAAATATGGGGCTGTTGGCTGGGGTGACTGCTGCTCGGGGTCTGGCTGGGCATTGGACAGCGGGTGGTGAATGATTGCATTGTGCATCACTTACTTCTTTTATCATCATTATCATTATTATTATTCTCCCTTCATTTTCTGTTCTATTAAGCTATCTTTATCTCAACCCATGAGTTTTTACCTTCTTTTCCATTTCTCTCCCCCACCCCACTGTGTGTGTGTGGTGGTGGTGGGAGTGACTGAACAGCTGTGTGGTGCTTAGCTGCCTGCTGGGTTAAACCTCAACACAAGGGCCAGGGTGCTTGGCAGGGTATGGGGAGCCACGGGTGCTCTCACCACCAGTGCCACCCCCCAGTGACCCACTGAACAGAGCAAGGTTGGAGGACCATGGTCAGTTTTGGCCCATCCAGGAGGTTGCAGCCAGGCGAGGCCATCCCAGCACAGGCAAGCTAGCAGCCCAGCCTAGGCACAGGGCAGGGCTTAAATGAAGCTCTGAAGTCAGGGCCTGAAGCCCAAGATGGGCTCCTCAACATTTCATCATTAATGTCCCTTTTCTCTCAGACATCTGATCTGAGGTTCACCTTATCAGAATTGATCTTGAATGCAAGCAGCAAACTCTGAGGAAGAGGGAGGAAGAGCTTGTAGATCTTGCTGGTGCACTGAAGGTCCTGATGGTAGCATCATATTCGTACACTGGAGTATGAAAAAAACTAGCTGAGGGATTAGATTTTCATTTAGATGTCTGTCTCTCTACAGTAAATGGAAACTGAATGCACAGGTTGTTGGGAGGTGGGGTGGGAGAGGCTACTCTTAAACTAGTTACTATGATATGCAGAGAAGCCTTCCCCAGGCTTACAACATTTTAGACATTACACTTTATGAACTTTTGAAGAATCAGATGTTGATGAGCATAAAGTTAGATCAATTAACAGTGAATTTCATTTCTAGACCCTTGCATTTTCAGGCTTATCTCTTTGCTGATATTATTTTAAATGTTCCAAAATACTCCGATATGCCACCATTTTCATATAAAGACAGAAAAACAAAACAAAACAACAACAACAAAACCCTCTAAGCTGACATGACCACATTCGAATAGGGAAAATTTGCTTATTTGTGGCAGAACATTTACCCTTATGCAGTCTGTTTTGTTCAGGAGCATAGTTTAATAGATCACATCATTTACATAAGTTTCATTTTACTTTTTATCTCTGTTAGGAAATAAAATAAAATATAGCCTAGCCTTGTGGTGAGCGTAACCAAATAATTTAGCCAGAGATTTTTTATTTTTATTTTTTTCCTAGTGCCTATATGTTCGAAAGCTTTTGGTAAAGTAGCTCTGGTCTTAAATTTGCTAATTCAATCATATATTGGTACAAGTAGGTTCAGTATTATAAGGGAATTTTTATTTTTATTTTTATTTTTCATTAAAGATGCAATTTCACATTATATTTAATCATGAATAAGAACTGCACCAAGCGAGCTTTAACCCCAACTAAATACTTCTTCAACTTCTTTTACAGCTGATCTTGTGATCATGTAGTTACAGGGCAGTTTAAATTTACAGCACTGCTGAAGGAGATGTTGAATATGTGCCAGATGAAAAACAGATCTTTTTTAAAGGTGTTGGCACTTCATAGCTGGTGCTCTAAAACTGAAACAGTCACAAGTATTGGTCCCTTCTGAATATATGCTTTTGACATGGCTTTTATTACAGGTGGTTACATTGTTCCTATGGTAAAAGGATGATGATAGTGGCAACCTAGAAGGAAAATTCCCATAGTCTAGCTCTAGCCATGAGTAAATCTAAAATAAAAATGACATCATAATTTTTGTACCTGAAAATTATGTTCAGAAACTAGTGCAGCTTCAGAAAGTAAGCTGACAGAAAAAAAAAAAAGTATTTGTAACTGTCTTCTAATGCAATCTTATTAAGAGAAAAGGCCACCGTCACATTGCAAATCAACTTTTAATGTCTTTCTTCAGCTAACGTTTTGTAACTTCAGGCAAAACTTTCCTAATCAGTTTTGTAGATTGAAAAACTTTCTAGAAATATCTGGTCGTAAGGAGTAATGTAGTAGTTCTTCACAACAAATGACATTTTCAGTGTAGGAGTCTTTACTAATGACGTGCTAACTCTGTCCCTAAAAGACCTAATGAGAAATCCGTAATAAATATGTATCTAAGTATCCATTGGTTACTCAGTTGTTATTATCTTATTATTAAACTTACTTACTATTAGCTGCTTTCCAAGCTGGAAGAGAAAAGGTAGAATGTTTTCTCCAGCATAAGACATGAAGTTTTCATGCAGTTCCCATTTAAAACTAGAGAGGATGTCCATTAGACATATATATATACATACGTGTATA
>VXAL01006591.1:0-31004 GCA_013399475.1 Chauna torquata | reverse complement strand
GAAAAGAGAAAAGAGAAAAGAGAAAAGAGAAAAGAGAAAAGAGAAAAGAGAAAGAAAACAATCCGCAAGGCGGTACATATCTCCAATCCCCCCAATCTCATCTACCTCTTGGGCACAGCAACGCTGCCTTGCACGCATGCAGCGCAAGCAGGAGAAAACAAGACCGAGCAGCGCTGCAGAGAACGGCAGCGTTTATTTCAGCCAGCCAGGAAAGCCACTCACCTTGCTGCGAGCCGGACCCGATCCTGTTCCCCCCGCGCACCGCAAGGACGGTGCCGCGGCCCCTTGGCTGGGGCAGCTGGGACGCGCTCCCGGGCAGTGCCCGGCCGTCCCGCAGGGCTCGCAGCCTCCAAAGGAAATCACTCAAGGGAAACTTCACCGGAGACAAAACCACAGGCAATTTCCTGACTACTGCTTTCCTCCCCGGGTTATTTATTTTGGCAGTCGCACGTTCAATAAATGAAATGTTCAATCAACTGACCTCCTCGCCAGCTCCTACGATTCTTTCAGGATCCCCTTTATTTTATTATTATTATTTTGTTGTTTAAATAAACTGTGGGGAGGGTTCCTGTTTCCCAGTTTTGCTTGGCAACTGGTGCCTTACGTTGCTTATGAATTTTGCAGACAATGAACCCCACTGTGGATGAGGAGGACCGTACACATGCACATGCCATTTCCCAGGCACGTTAGACATTAAAGCAAAGTACTGCTTATGCTCTCATCTTTTCACACCTTCTCCTTTCCCAGACTTTGCCCCAAATGCGTGAGAGTTGGGCTGTGCAGCTAATGCCAGAGATTTCACAGAGGAGACAGAAACCTCTTAAAATAATCAGATGGCAAAATACCAGGCTCACCCCCGAGAGCAGCGTTTGTAATGCTCCTGCCTGGCATTTTATTCCCTGCTTTATCTCCCCGTATCACACAAATCCGTACGCTGTGTATCATTTCTCTTTGAAATGCCATGAACTTGGTGTTTTAAATCAAACCATCCTTTCTTTTTTATTTCTTTCTTCCTTTTTTTTTTTTTTTTTGGCTGCAAAACAATGGAGATTGTCAAAGGGCCTCGGGTTCAGCTTTTCTGCGTGTTCACAAAGCGTTAAAGCTTTATCGAACAAACCGGCTCTGTCTGACCCCTGCCAGACAAAAGGCAACTTCCATTTCCCTCGGCAGCAGAGGAGAGGGCAGCAGGGACAGAGGGGACGTGCAGGGCGGCCGGGCGACCTGGGGGCCCGGGGTGTCCGGAGATGCTGCCGGGGTGCCCCGCGCCCAGCCGAGCCCCTGGTGCTGCTGGCATTGGTCGCTTTGGAGGTGGCTGTACACAGCCTCGTGTGGCTGGGGGACAAAGCACCCAGGGGAGCAGCAGCCTCGCGTGCCGGCACCTGTTGGTGGCTCGGCTGCGGCTTTGGGCTAGTGCTGTGCTGCAGTGAGCTGTGCTGCACTGAGCCGTGCTGCAGTGAGCAGTGCAGCACCCACCCCGCACGGTGCTGCACCCACCCCGCACAGTGCAGCACCCACCCCGCACGGTGCTGCACCCACCCCACACAGTGCTGCACCCACCCCAGGTGGCGGGCACCCCGCGGGTGCACTGGGCACCCGTGGCCGCGGGCTGCACACAGACGTGCCCTTGTGTGCGCGGCCCGAGCTGCACACACGCCCCACCACACGTGCCCGTGTGCCGGCCCCGTGCCCCCAGCTGCACACGCGTGTGCCCTGCCCCACTCTCGCCTGCCCCGCAAATAACGCGACTCATCGCAATAATACAAAAATCCTTGCAAAGGTCCCCTGGATGATCTGTTGGATTGCCTTCACTGCGTGTTTCTCAGCAGGAAATCGGGCCCTCTCGGTCTTCTGGATGGAGGCACCTGCGCGAGCTGGGGCTCCGGGCTGCCCACACGGCCAGCGGGGCTCCGACTGATGGAGACCAGAGGGCTGGTGGGCTGTGCGCTGGTGTCTGGGTCAGGGAGGGCCCAAGAGCTCTGCAGGCCCCACTGCCTGCACCGGCTCAGTCGCCAGCAGGTGTCCAACGTCACAGAATCGCAGCATGGGTTGGGTTGGCAGGGACCTCAAGGACCACCCAGCCCCAGCCCCCTGCCACGGGCAGGGACACCTCCCACCAGCCCAGGCTGCCCAAAGCCCCATCCAGCCTGGCCTTGGGCACCTCCAGGGATGGGGCACCCACAGCTTCCCTGGGCAGCCTGTGCCAGGGCCTCACCGCTCTCACAGTGAAGAATTTCTTCCTTATATCTAGTCTAGATCTGCCCCCTTTCAGTTTAAAGCCATTGCCCCTTGTCCTATCACTGCACCCCCTGACCAAGAGTCCCTCCCCAGCTTTCCTGTAGCCCCCTTTAGGCACTGGAAGGCCGCTATAAGGTCTCCCCGGAGCCTTCTCCTCTCCAGGCTGAACACCCCCAGCTCTCTCAGCCTGTCTTCACAGGAGAGGTGCTCCAGCCCTCTGACCATCCTCATGTCCCTCCTCTGGACTCACTCCAACAGGTCCATGTCCTTCTTGTGCTGGGGGCCCCAGAGCTGAACGCAGCACTGCAGGTGGGGTCTGATGAGAGCAGAGCAGAGGGGGAGAACCACCTCCCTCAATGTGCTGGCCACGCTTCTGTTGATGCAGCCCAGGGCACAGTCGGCTCTCTGGGATGTTAGTGGAGATGTTCCTCAGGGAGCCCCATTTGACCTCCAGCTGCTGGTGCAGAAGAGCAATGGACTTTATAGGACCTTGGTGACATCTTGCATCACGACATGGGTGTCCCGGATACCCCAGGACACCTCCAGGCATCTGGGGGCGACTGTGGCAAGCCCTACAGCTCACTCTTGTGCATTTTACTCACACATAGACACTGACACCAAGACACCTGCATCTGTGGGCCAAATCCTGCCCAGCACATCTGTGGCTTTGACAAGGTCTGAGCAACATTGCCTCCTGCTCCAGCGGCCGCCTGGAGCCTACCAGGTAGCAGCCAAATCCACCCCCTTCCTGCGAGTGCATTTATTGCATTGCCGCCTGTTGATTTTCCGTCCCGTTCCTGAAATGCTCGTCTCCAGGACGAAGGTGGCAGGAGGCGAGCGCAGGGCTTTGGGCTGGCGGAGCCTTGGGTGAGGGTGCGGACAGTCCCCCGCCAGCCCCTTCTTGCCTTACTTGTCGAGGGAAGCTGGCACTCAGCTTTGCTGTCAGCAGAGATTTGCGAGCCTGATTATATCCCTAAGCATAGGTTCAGAAATTAGAAGGTCCTCTCCGAAGTTGGTGGAGTTGCTCTGATTTAAAAGCTCAAGCCAGGAGGAGGGAAGGCTGGCATGGGGTGAGAGGCTCCTGCTAAGAAAAGCCTTCTCCTCCCTGCCACCGCAGGTAATGAGATGCATATCGGGGTACAACCGCTGTAGGGGAAAATCTGAATAAAAGCCCCAAAAAACACCTTCATTATGAAAATCGCACAATATCACCAAAGTGTTTGCGTTGGCATTTTAAGCACATCAACGATGAACCAAACTACAGGTGTGCCTGAGTGGGCAGACGGTGTCCCGATGCGTGTTCCAGGCTATTTGAAGTGTTTTGGAGCATAGCACTAAGGAGAAAGTGAAGCTTAGGGGACTTGGGATGCTCCAAATATTCTCACTGACAGACGCTTGGCTTTGGATGCTGGAACAACAGCAGCCGAGACTGGGCAGCAGCAGTGAGGGCTCCGCAGGACCTTGCAGGAGAGGCTCAGCTCTCCGTCTCATCCATCCCAGACACCGCAAAAGCAAATCTCTCTGCGCAGGAGCTGCAGTTTCGTTCCCAGAACCAAACAGCTCCCAAGAGCACGCTGCTTATTTTAGGACAGCACCACTTCCCTGGAGCTAGCCGAATTCACCCAGCACAAAACTGCTGTAGTGAAGAGACAGCGCAGACCTGTGAAGCTGAAAACACTGCCTGCGTGTGGGAGATGGCAAAGCCCAGGGGTGCAAGCGGGTCCCTTGGCTGCTCTGTGCTAGCAGCAGTGGGAGATGAGCACCATAAACATTTCCCGTGCAGGGTCCCGACTCAGGCAGCCTCTGCATTCACTGCCTCCAAACATGCCAGCGGCCAAAGCTTGGAAAAAAATAAATTTGGATTGCCCCTGCGCAAGTATTCACAGCAGGGGGGAGCTGGACCCTGCGGTGGGTGGGAAATCCCAGCCACGTTGCTGGAGCTGCTCCTGGCTGGTGCCAGCAGAAGGGATGGGGGAATCAGGCTGGGTTTGTGTAACTGGGACAAGAGAAAATTATATTTAAATTCTGCACCCCGCCAGTGAATCGTGCAGCAGCCTAATTTTTCTATGAATAACGCCTTGGGCAAGTCTTGTGTGGCCCAGAAAATGTAAAAGGTTGCATTTCCTCTATGCTGCTTCTTTGGAACCTCCTCCCAAACTGCCGGTTAACGGCAGGAGACGTTGCCGGTGCCGGGAGCGGGCGCCTGGCCGGGGAGCAGGGCTGGGACGCGGGGAAGTGAGCGCTTGCGGTGAGCGGCACGCAAGTGAGCCGGAGAGTGAGAGGGAAAAAAAAAAAAAAAAAAGAAAAGAAATTAATTGAGTAACCTCAAATTACAAATCAATTTGAGGAAATCCCAATCTGGCTGCAGACACTCTGCGAGCAGTCAGAGCTAAACTCATTGAGCAGGCGGCTCTAATTAGCACACGGTGCCAGCCCGCTCCGACGAGCTCCGCGTGGCTTCCTGCATGCTGGGTGTGCTCTGGCCTGGTCCGTGATGCTCACCCGCTTGACCCAAAATACACTGAAGCCAGGGTGTCACCGTGCTGTGATTGTTCAGGGGCTGGAGGAAGCCAAATTCCACATTCCGCACTCAGGCACCTCCGTGCCACTAGCCACAGGCTGGTTTCTGACCTCATTCATGCCAGTGCAAGTCTGCAATAACTTCATGTTAGCCACAGGGTTTATTGCAAATTGTCCTTGTGTAAAGAGACCAAAATCTGGTTTATAAAGCTGGCTTCTTCTCCCCCGTTGCCATGCAAGAAGCCCTGCTGTAGCCAGAGTCGGTGGGACAGGTGTCACCTGCTAACTTAAGGAGCACCGGTCCCAGCCCACGCTGATGAGAGCAAGAGGCAAAGCAATTTCCTCCGTAATAGCGGTGCTGCTTTGGTGGTGCAGGATGCAGCCCTTCAAACGGAGTGAGGATTGAACTGTTTTTGTGGGGACACCAGCCGCAGAGAAACGCCGAGGTCCCCGCCAAGGCGCGTGTAGTTGCTGGAAGAAGTGGATGAAACACTGCACCAGAAAAATAAAACCATCCCGTTCGGCTTTTTTTGCAAGACGTGACCTCATTCTTTTTCTGGGCCTGCTGAATCGTAGCGACGCGTGGCATTTTCCTTGTAGAGAAGCCTGGTTCTCCTCTGGGAGAGGCTGAAAGACGATCTGGGCAGCCTGTTTCAGACCGGCCTTGCACCCCCCGCCCCTCAGAGAGGGAGGCTGCTTTCTCACTTCTGCGACGCTCCTGCACCCCCGCCAACCGAGCGGTGTTTGATCAAGCACACGGGACCAGATCCTTGGCGGGTGCAAACGCGGGGCTACACAAAGCTGCACTGGTTTACACCCGGAGAGAACCTGACCTTTTCTTCCATCACGAATTCCTTATTTTTCTATCAAGTTTGTCTTAAATCCCATCCTTCCTCAAATCATCCATCCTTTTTTAACCTGATGCCTTCCACCAGGAGACATCTTCTGATCATTGCATTGCGTTCTCTTGCCAATAACTGGCACACAAATCATATTTAGCTCTGCTTGCACAGTGTGTGGCAATGTAATGGGAAAACATAGGCCATGTTGTCACAGTCCTGTCCTTCTGGGCTGTGCTGCCAGGAGGAGAGCTCGAAATCTTCCCGTGGTGTTGAAAACGTCATTGCAGTGGTAGTGGTTATCGCTATTTCTTCTTGAAGCATTTAAACGAGGCAATCTTTGCAGGAAGAAACAATCATTTCATTAGATCAGCTGGAGTAATTGCGGACGACAGCCTTTGGGGTTCGCAGCTTTAAACCTGAAGGAAAGCGTGGGAGCCCTCCAGCTGTAATATAACCTCACCTGCCTTTCCAGGTGCCAGAAGCGGTACTCCCCTAGCTCCAAACGCTGCCTCTGGGAACGCCTTCGCTCACCAGTCGTGCCCGAGCTGCTTCTGTGACCCCGTTGTGAGCACAGGGCTGGGACGCGTTGCCCGAGCGTGGACATGCACATGGCGAGTGTCTCCGCCTGCGCCTGTCCCTCAGGCTGCCCTTACAGCCACGGGGAGCAATGGGTGCTTCTAGGGTGCAGTTAATCCCAGCTCAGGTATCCACCTTCCTGTGTTGGGTGTTTCGTTCCTCTATAATTTTTGGAGTGAGAGTTACAAAGCCAAACTAAGCAAGTGCACCTAAGTACGGAAACAACTGGACACGAGACCCTAAGCGCAGGCTATGCCAGAAACTTTCCATGCCCACCCCGCGCCTGGATATACCCCACCAGCCCCTTTGAGTTGAATTATGCAAGAATGATCCCAGCTTTCATTTCCTGAAAGCCACATATTGGGGAGCAAATGTGAAAATAAATGATGGCTCTTAAATGTAAACAAGCAGGAATCAGCCTTGGACACGGGAGTTTCGTGCAGTACTCTTTGCTACATTAACCTCGAGTTTGAAATGTGCTCAGCAATGAGGCATGTTTTGAAAATAGGACTGAATGAAGCCGGATGTTATTCCTCTTGGAAATGAGGGCAATGGGGAGAGGATTTTACCTGTTTAGAAAGAAGAAGACCCAGACATTTCTGTATATATTGCAATGTCTTTTCAAAGAAGTTGTGTTACTGGGTGGTCTGACTTGCATTCCCCTCGATGGCATGCACCGCATTTGGCTCTGACAGCGGCAGTGGAATTGCTGGGGGATGGGTCTTTTTTTAAGATAATTTTCCCTTTTTCAAATATTTTTGAAGTGCAGCTTGTATTAAACCAGATAATAATTAGATAGTGAAAGTGCTCCTATCTAATGCTTAGATTATTACAAGTGCCTGAGGCAATTCTTGGAGGTTTATAACAGACATAGAAATCAATGTTTAATGTCAAAAGTGATCCCAGAAGGTGTTTATTGAGAGTTATTTTTTAATATAAAGTGTAAAGATAAAAAAATATATTCTTTTATGCTTAGTCTTACTTCTAGTGGTGACTTGGGAAAGATATCATCAGGTAAAAGTATTATCATAAAAGCTACTGCCACAATTTCTTTCAAGATTCTTCATCCAAAATACTAGTTAAAACCAAAAGAAGCTGGTATATTTAAAGTCAATATTCCCCTGGTTACTTACAGCTGATTTCTCACAGCTACTGTAAACCAGCACCAGCTACTTACATCGGTAATGCTTTGCTGCTGAGCCTTGTGAGAATCTGGCCTTTCAAGTGAAACTTTCTCCACATTTGGGCTTATTTCGCATTATTTCGCATCCATTAAAAAACCTCGTTGTGCAGCAGTGTGGTATGAGGACTGCTTTCCTGTTCCTCGAACAATGCGCTCAGGAGCAGCTGGGACAGCCAAGCTCCTGCAGGTTCCTCGTCCACCCCTCATCCTCTTCTTCCATACTTCGTTTTCCCCTTCCATCCTTCGCTCTCCTCTTCCATCCTTCACCTTCCTCTTCCATCCAACCAACTACAGGGGCTGAGGGACACTAGTAGGGGTCATATAAAATATTAAATCTATATTTGCAAAATATATTACGCCGACCCTTGAAACCCACCCTGTTTCAACAGGACCCGTCCAAGTTACATCAAGGTGGTGAGAATAGGACATGGCCTGGGCTGCTTGTCTATCTCCGTTGTATTTCACAGCAAAATCCCAAATGATAATCTCTTTTTGCAGTTGTGTTTTAAGCTCACTGTGCAAAAATATTGGGTTTTTCTGATCTTCAGGGACACTTTCGATTATCAATTATACACACTTCTTTTGGTATAAAATACTGCAATATTAATGGAGAAAGTCTGAACACTAGACCTAGTGTGATGATGACTTATTGCAGAAAGAAAAATACATTTTTCCCTAAATTATTCCAAAGTACTGAAACCAGTTTGTCTCTCGTGGTGCTTTTTTCATAAATCCAACAAGAAATTAGAGCATTTTAAATCTTGCCTGGAGTAATTTCTTGATTTACAGATTTCCCTGCACAGCTCTGGACAGCTGAATTGGGTTTAATATTCTCCAGAGAGGCTGTGAGAAAGCTTACTTTTGTCACATATGCCAATGTCCTTTTATGATCCCGTCTGGAGTTTGAATGCTCGGCATCTTTGAAACTCAGGCCACTCATTGTAGCCTTGGGTGTGGAGCCGGATGTCTCACTGCAGGCACTGCAGTGTCGAGGAGCTCCTGCGCTCCTCTACTTCTCAGCCAGACTCTGCCTTGGATGTTTGTGGAAGCAAAGGCTGAGAAATGGCTTCAGAATTTGGCCACTTCAAAGGCGCTGATTGAGGATGGCAGGCAAGGACTGCTACAGGATGCTAGCCCAATTTCTGCCCGTTTTAGGGACCAGATGTTACCTTTTCCCTGGGGCAGGTAGCATTTCCTCCGTTGTCTTTGTGCAACACTCCCAGCCAGTCCCAACAGGACCTTCTGGAGCTGCTGCGGTGCTCACCAGCAGGGATGGTACCGGCTGGGGGACCCCAAGCACAGACGTTCATCCACATCCCACTCACGCAGCAGAGCTTTTATCTGTGGTGGACAAGGTTCTTCACTGCCACGGCTTTTCACCTGACCTCACGCTCCATTCCAACGTGTATCACTTTTACCGGTACATTACTGAGTGTGCAGGGCCCCTAAACACCAGCAGCACTGCGGTGGTTCCATAGTGTAGTGGTTATCATGTCTGCTTTACACGCAGAAGGGCCTGGGTTCAAGTCCCAGTGGAACCAGTGGTGCTGAGTTTTCTCACTGTCCTGCATGACATCCTTGTCTCTAAATTGAAGAGATACGGATTTGATGGGTGGACCACTCAGTGGGAAAGGAGTTGGCTGGATGGTTGCACTCAAAGGGTTGTGGTCAACGGTTCGATGTCCAGGTGGAGGTCAGTGATGAGTGACATTCCTCAGGGGTTGGTATTGGGACATCTTTGTTGGCGATATGGACAGTGGGACTGAGAGAACCCTCAGCAAGTTTGTCAGTGACAACAAACTGTGTGCGGTCAGCATGCTGGAGGGAAGGGGTGCCATCCAGAGGGACCTTGAGAGGTGAGCCTGTGCCAGCCTTGAGAAGTTCAACAAGGCCAAGTGCAAGGTCCTGCACCTGGGTCGGCGCAATCCTAAGTACAAATACAGGCTGGGTGGAGAACGGATTGAGAGAAGGACTTGGGGCTGTTGGTGGATGAGAAGCTCAACATGAGCCAGCAATGTGCACCTGCAGCCCAGAAAGCCAACTGTGCCCTGGGCTGNCTGTGAAGACAGGCTGAGAGAGCTGGGGGTGTTCAGCCTGGAGAGGAGAAGGCTCCGGGGAGACCTTATAGCGGCCTTCCAGTGCCTAAAGGGGCCTACAGGAAAGCTAGGGAGGGACTCTTGGTCAGGGGGTGCAGTGATAGGACAAGGGGTGATGGCTTTACACCAAAAGAGGGCAGATTCAGGATAAATATAAGGAAGAAATTCTTCACTGTGAGGGCGGTGAGGCCCTGGCACAGGCTTCCCAGAGAAGCTGTGGGTGCCCCATCCCTGGAGGTGCCCAAGGCCAGGCTGGATGGGGCTTTGGGCAGCCTGGGCTGGTGGGAGGTGTCCCTGCCCGTGGCAGGGGGCTGGGGCTGGGTGGTCCTTGAGGTCCCTGCCAACCCAACCCATGCTGCGATTCTGTGATTTCCCTTGGCCAGCTTGTCCTCGCTGCTGAAGGGTAAGATCCAGCAGCTGGTGAGGAGCCGTATGTTGAAGCCGGCAGAGGTTAAAGGTTGGTCCAGTGCAGAATACAGACCTCACTTTTCATTCCCCTGGTGTAATCCCTAGTATCAGCTGGGTGATGGATGTGGTTTTTGTTACCCCTGTGTATGCACCACACCTGTGTTTTCATGTATGTATCAGCTAGACAGTTCATCGTATTCAGTTAGGGAACAAAGTTCCGTGCTATGATAACTCATGTGCACCTTAAAGAAGCCAGGATGGGAGGTGTGGGCTGTCCAGCATAGACATTGGGCCTCCTTAGCTCACAGTTTCCCTCTGTTCTTGATTCCGTTCTTGCAGCTTTGCCCATTGCGTTGCATTAGTAGTCACAGAGGTGTAGTGCTGAAACAACAGCAGCGGCTTTGGCGCGATCATTTTGAATTTCTGTGAGTGCATAGAAAAGCCTCAGGAGCTGGGACGGTGACATGCACTGGAAAACACCTTTCGCTGGAGAGAAATTCAGCCGGACCATGGACACCAAGGGCAGGGTGACGTGCAGCAGGACTGGGTCCCCCTCTGCTGGCTGCCCCTGCCCGTGGCTGCTGCCTGCGTGGGGCTGCACACCTCGGCACAGCGGCGCTTTTTGAAGATGGCAGCAAACTGGCGGATCAAAAGTTTAGCCCGAGGGCTGCTGTCAGGTTGCTGAAGCAAATAACTTCATATGGTTTTCAGAGATCAGTGGGATCACCGTGGCAGGAGGGAGAATAAATAAACAAGGTGCTTTTTCTGCAAAGAAAGCCCGGGTCCTGTCCCCGACCTCCCAGCTGCATCTCTGGGTGCAGACGGGGAAAGGGAAGGGATGTGGGGCTGGGAAGGATGGGGGAGCGATGGGGCAGCTCTGGGCCACAGCCCTGCCTCCCAGTGCTGGGCTGCTGGGCTGCACCAGCTGCCCTCTGCTGGTGACCCTCCTTGCTGGGGAGGAGAAGGTCACATGTGATGTGACACGGTCATCAGAGTCACTGGCAAACCTCAGTGGTCACTGAGCCCTCAAACGGGCAGAGCCACCCCATGAAACAACCCGTAGCCTGCGGGTACCTCCGTCCTGCTGCTGCTGGTCGGCAGTTTGGAGATGTTTAGCTGTACACAAAACCAGCAAAACATCTGGTTCGCCTTCTGTGCTGCCCAGTTTGCCCAGCTCCTAGCTTTGATGTGGGGTTTAGGTCATTTCAACGGTGCTGGTGCCTGGTGTAGACCCCCAGTAACAATCTGTGCTGGAGATACAGAAGATGCTCACTTTAAACGCTGGCTGTGATGAGAATGTAGTGAATGGCTGTGGTCACTGGTGGCTCTTCGGTCCCTGCAGGCTGCAACACCACGGTTTCTGCTGAGAACACTGCGGGACAGACTTACTCCTCTGAGTTACCTTCTGCTTGCTGCGTGGAAGAACACCATGGACTGACTCCTGGGGAGCAGAAAGCCCCAGGTTAGAAACCATCAGCTTCATGCACAGCTCAGTCACCTCAGCTTCGAAAGTATGATAACAACATTGGAAACAATGTTGGCTCATCAAAACTGGGCTCCAAGTAAATGTGCACGTCACCATATGACTCATATGGATGTGATTCCCCAAATGAAGGAAACAGCTCGGAGCTGGGGTAGTCTGAGCTTTGCAGGCTGTGGAGGCTTTTCTACCCTCCAGTGGCTGGTATGAACAGGAGTCTCTGGGCTGTGATGCTCACAACCACACAAGCTGCAAGTCTTCTCCTGCAGGGCCTTCCAGCGACACTGCTGCCAGCAAGAAACGTGTTTCAGCCCAGTGCTGGTTAGAAGTAAGGCTGGCCAGGCACTGTTTCCAGAGGAGCGTGGTCAGGCTCTCTGGCTGTGTGTACGTCTCCTTTTGCTGTGGGTCCCTGGGAAGGCTTCACCAAGAGGTGAGTGTCTGGTTGGACCAAGGCAGTGGTTTTCCTCCTCCGGGTCTGTTCTGCACGTGGCCGACAGGAAGGCTTGAGACTCCTGTGGACATTCTGGGGCTGGGGCCGATGAAGGGGACTGAGAGCCAAGCTAGCCCTGCGTAACTAAATCTCCCATGTTAGTATATATGTGCTTAGTGCACCTGTCCACCTGTCTGGACGCAGATATTCACATACAGACACCAGTGCGTCTTGTTTTCTGCTCTGCTGCTCAGCCCCGTGAAGCAGACGAGGCAGTCACATGCGTTGGAAAAGCTGGCCCAGAGCCCCCGGTGCCCGCTGCAGTGACCAGCAGGTCTGCACGGCACCTCGGCACGAGAAACGCTCAGTGCCTTATCCCTGCATCCAACAATGCACTAAACCAAGGCAGAGAGTTCTAAACCAAGTGCTTTAAAGTGAACTGTGTTGTAATTCACACAGACACCTGCCCTCCGCCTGGCCACCGGTTTAATAAACACACGAGGCTTATGCCTGAGCTCCGCCAGGATATCCTCCTGTAAGCACTTTATGGCAGATTTGCTGCTTTATTTTTTGAGAGAGAGCAGAAATCGCAATTGCTGGAGCCAGCACCAAAGCTTCTCTCCTTCAGGGCTTTATTTGTAGCCTTGCAGCTCCTAGCCTCGGGAACCAGGGCAGGGGCAGGACAGCTGAAAGGTGACTGCCCTGGGAACATAGTGTTATTGATGCTCTGTTTATGTGATGATTCAGAGTAAAGAGAAACTTCTCTCTCCCTGTCTCTCTGTCTTTTTAATTCAGTCTTGTTTTGTTTGGGTTTGGTTTGGTTTGTTTTTTCCGCATCCAACAAGAGCCAAGTGCTGGTCGGGACCAAGGGTCACACTTCTGATACAAAACGAGTAGCGCCTGCTCGCCCTTCCGCTGACACCTTGAGCTGACAGTGATAGGAGCTTCTTTTCCCTGGGGGGACTTGTCCTGGGGGCATTTTGGCACGCTGGCATGTGGGGGTGGCAGTGTCATATCCGTGCCTGATGGCAGACACTGCACAAGCACAAGGCATGGGTGTGCAGCGCCAATAACCGCGTGAGGGAGCATCCCGCCACAGGATGCTCCGAGTGGCTCTGGGCTTCATCCACCATGAGAGCCAAAGCCTCTCGCCCAGGTCACTTCCATGGAGGGACGTGGTCCACGTGGGGGTCAGCAGTGTCCTTTGGCTGAGCAGAGTGCAGGGGACATCTGGGGTTGTGTGTTTGGGGTACCCAGACCTATGCAAGCCTCCCAGGTGCAGGGGTGGACCTGCAAAGAAGCTGGAGCATCGCTCTGGAAACTCAGACAGGGCTTTTCCAGTTCTGATGGACAGTGCATTTTGGGAAGGAGAAGGATGCCAAAGGGACTGAGCTCCAGCCCAGCCTCCATCCCCCATCCTCCTGAGAAGTCTCCAGGCCCCAGGGAGCCAGGAGAAAGCAATGGAAAAGCAAAGCTATTTCCACTTCTCCTGGACTGACTCTAGAGTCACAGCTTCTAAATTTCCGCCCAAAACCCACTCCGGTTTTGCTTCTGTCTTTCTTCAGTGCATGCTGGTGAAGGGAAGAAGGCGTTCCTCAGCTCGGGCGATGCCCTCGAGCTCAGCACTGGGCTCCAGTACCCCTCGTGGGGCAGGGGCTGGGGGGAGGCAGGGGACGGGGAGCTCTGGTGCCCAGCGTTATCTGGAGACCTGGCGTCCTCAGCTCAGCTGCAGGTTTGACCTGTGAGGACAAAGACACCACGCGCCTGGCAGCGACCCCGCTCTGCCTGCGTGCCAGGCTGCTGGCGGGGGCTCGTTCCTTTGTGCTCAGGGTTTTATTTTTAGGTAGAGAGCAGAAATGATCGTGAGCTGCGGCAGCGCACCGTGCAAGGAGGTGAAGGCAGGACACTCACCTATACAGCAGGGATGGCATTTCAATACGTGGTTTCACAAGAATTTGCCTTTCCTGAAATTTGTTCAGCTAATCAGTTGGGCACTCGAAAACGTGAATCCTGCGTGACTTGAACCTGCTGATTTGCACTCCCCATGCCCAGAGCATGGACGGCCGTGAGCGATGGACATCCTGAGGACCACCTCATTGAGCAAGACCTCTCAGGGGCAGCCTGCCTGGGACACACATCACTTACTCCTAGCTCCTGGGACCAGATGTTGAAGAGGTAATGAGCAAATTTCCCACTCAGTGAACCTGATGGGCAGCCAGCACCATGCAGGTCACCCCACCAGGGTTCAGGAAAGCACCACAGATGTTACCTGAATATCTCAGGTCTCTGCCTGCATGAGAAATATCTACTCTGATAGTGGGAACCTCTTTTTTGGGACAAGCAAATCAACCGACCTGAGAACTTGGTCTGTTCTTGCAGATCATTGTTCACTAGCCTCACAGGGAGCTGCATGAGCATTAGGGCCACAAATGTGCGACAGAGAAAGGTCCTCACACAAGGAAGAGTCTGTGTCAGTGGTTTTTAAAATGCATTTGCTGTATAGTACTAGTTGTTCTTTTAGACCTGGTCCCAGTGGTGAATACAGTCAAGTCCTGTCAAACTGGTGCTTTAACATAATTTTGCCTTTATGTTTTAGTCGTTGAAGCTCTTCAGAATTATTGCACAGGTTTTGGTAATTATTTTAACAAATTAACCACAGATATTTACTGTTCAGGCCCAAATCAGCTTGTCCGGTGCCCAGGTGTGTGACTGGGACATGCTGAGGAGGGTGCTGGGTGCTGGGTGCTGGTGGGTGCTGGTGGTGCTGGTGGTGCTAGTGGGACCTCCCAGCAGCTCAAGAGTTGACCCCTTCACCTCTGCTTCACATCAGCTCCCTAAAATGGCAGCTTCCCCTTTTGCTGAGAGTTAATCTCTGGTATGAAGTTTGTCATTGAAACGCCTCCCTTATAAAACAGCTTACCGCTGTAATTAGCCACAGGATGAGTAAGGCTGTAGTGGAAGTTACACTAGACTTCTCCTTTCTTCTGTCAGTGAAGCATTTTTTCCCCCATTGCTTCTCCCAAATCACCATGAGACTTTTATAAAAAGAATATTTGTGCAAAAAGCTGTGGGCAATTGCTGTTGAAAAGATACTTGCAGTTACCTAATTCTGTGAAAGGGCTAAACGAAGTGCTATTTAAATGTATCTTCATGCTAAGTTAGGGTAACGAAACTACCTCTTAATGCTCCAACAATGAAACGGAGGGGCAACTCATTTTATCCAGGT
Organism: Chauna torquata; assembly: GCA_013399475.1. Classification (NCBI taxonomy): domain Eukaryota; kingdom Metazoa; phylum Chordata; class Aves; order Anseriformes; family Anhimidae; genus Chauna; species Chauna torquata. Next base: position 16,008 of record VXAL01006591.1, on the reverse strand, counting down.
AAACTCCGCAGACTGGCAGCCAGTTCTCAGAAATGAGGAACTGAGGTTAGCAGTGGATGTATTTGTTGGAATATTTTAGATTTTTTTTTTTTTTTTTGCTTTCAAGACTTTTTTAAAATTATTACAATGCTGTTCACTTGAAAACTAATTTTTAAAGTGTCACAAGACAGAGGAAAGCAGATTCCTGGATGGAAACGGGGCAGCTCCTGGCTGTCAGTGGAGAAGGAGGCTGGTTATGGGTTCAGGGGCCCCAGTATGAGGAGCATTGTCCTGGAGACGGACCACGTCTGGTAAAGACAAGTGACTTTCTCTGGACATCACCAAGGTGACAGAAGATAACACAGTTTTGGTATTCACAGAGGGAAAGGAAAGGGAAAATATAACCTACAGTACTGCCTTCATCTATATAACAGTGACTGGATTTACAACACTGAAGAATGAAACCACCAATATATTGATGATGAGGTCTGCAAGTATGCAGCAGCCACACCACCACCCCAGGCTGCTGCCCCACTGTCCCCAAGCCCCAGATCGGGATGAACATCCCCAAAAGTCCTTCTTGGAGAGGGACTTTTTACAAGGGCATGTAGTGATGAGACGAGTGGTAATGGTTTTAAACTAAAAGAGGGTAGATCTAGACTAGATATAAGGAAGAAGTTCTTCACTATGAGGGCGGTGAGGCGCTGGCACAGGCTGCCCAGGGAAGCTGTGGGTGCCCCATCCCTGGAGGTGCCCAAGGCCAGGCTGGATGGGACTTTGGGCAGCCTGGGCTGGTGGGAGGTGTCCCTGCCCACGGCAGGGGGCTGGGGCTGGGGGGTCCTGAAGGGCCCTGCCAACCCAAACCGTTCTGTGATTCTGAGAAAAGTGGATTCAAGGCTGTGGGAGATGAGGGCACTGATTGCTGGCTGCATCTAGGTTTCATGACACACAGTGGTCCAGCAGACGTGCAGTCCAAGACATCACACTCATTCAGAGGTCAGACCGGGGGTAGCGTGATGTTTATCGCCTCCCAAAACCCAGAGGGTGTTTTTGCTGCCCAGCAGTGCGTGAGTGCCCGCTGCAGCAGCCCTGAGCCCTGCGCTTCCCCAGGATCCTCCTGGCTGCTGGAGCTGCTGCTGCCCGGCCCCAGCATCCCACGGCAGCCCCCCTTCCACCCCAGCTCCCGAAAACACCTAAAATCCCCAAGCCTTTTGCTGCGAGTAGCTGCAGCAATCAGCTCATACCGTTCTAGAGCTGATTCAATTTTCTTCTCATTTGAGACAGGTTTTAAAGAATCCCTTTCCACAGTGAAAACCCATTAGTTAAGGTAACGCGGCGGCTCTGGACAGAAAGTCCGGGAGCCAGCCGGAGATCAGAGCTGATATTTGCTCCGTCGCGTGTGCCCTTGTGCTGCCGGATTTCACGGGGCCTGAGCAGCGTGTGTCCGGGCTCGCCATATGTGCTGCGGTACCCGCAGACAGGAGCAGAGCTGGAGCATCGTTTCAGCGTGTGCCTCGTGGCTCGTTAACCATCAGCATGTTGAAGTGAGACCTTAATTCCTCCCCGTTGACCCTGCCAACCTGCACAGTGCTCAAGGTTGCGTTTGCTGGGAGAGAGATGCTCAGGTCGCTGGGATTTCATCTTCTGGGATTTGCTCTTTAAACTTCCTTAACCTACTCTGTAGAAGATAGCCTGGATCTGAAAGGAGAGAAATAGGGGTGGGAGTAGAAAGTCCAAATGTGCAAGGGAGAAGCTGGGAGGGAAAGGCACGGATAAATCCAAGTAACCACAGCAAGGGCTGGGTATTCAGCAGCCCCAGGACAGGGCTCTCCCTCAGCTGTGCATTATATATATAAAAATATATAGATATATAGATATACAGATATATAAATATATAAATATCTGTATATGCACTCCAGTTTAAATGCGAACACTAACCTTCAGTGTGGGCATGTGTATGTATACTTTTGTGTATATGTGTATAAAACCCACCATCGCGAACCAAGATCCTGCATTATGTGACAGTGCCTCTTGCCCGGCTCCGAAATAAGCAACCATCCTGATGATTATTTCATGTTTCAGAATGCCTAACCTCACATCAAATGTGTATTTTCCTGCTGTACAGCTCACCTGAGGCTATGTAAACCTCAGCGAGCTGCCTCTGCCTGTCTCCTGCTGGGATGTAACTTAATGATTTGCTCCTCACCCAGACCAGCACGTCACCCCTGCAAATGTGCCCCTCCTGATCGCACGGCACGTTTAACCTCTCAGGAATTGGAGATACCCTGACTCCTGATGTGCCACATAATCTATCAGGACGCCAGAGAGAGATCTGGCCGCCCCATCTCCATAAACCCTTGATCTCCATAGCAGGGCTGTCATTTCTCCCTGCAGAGACCGTAATTTAGGGTTTGCTCTGAGCTCGCTGCAGTGCACCTCGGATTTGATATCTCAATCCGGAGGGGGATGCTCTGCGCCAGCCCCACCTGACAGCCTGCGCTGCTTTGGCTCCAAGAAGCTGAGGGCTTCAAAGCCTTTGCATATGTTTGTTAATAAAGCTTCGTAGTAGTGGATTGAAGAAAACAAGCATCATTCTTTTCCCAAATAGACAGGGACCGGAGGTGCCCGCAGGCGGAGGCTGTCCCTTAATGTCACTCAGTGCTCTGAGCAGGCTCGGCTGGGATGGGGCAGGGCACTGGGCTGCCCTTAGGAGGCTCTTCCTTTCAACCCCATTGTCAGCTCTGAAGTTGCAAAGCCACCACAAGGAACAACATTAAAGCCTCCAGCTCCATGCTGCTGCTCTGAACGCAGTAGGCAGCAGAGGTGACCCACCACGGGACGCCAGGTCGTGTCCCACCACCCGCTCCCACCACGGGTCCTGCCGCCACCTCAGCACCTGGGACAATCCTGCTTCCCAAGCTGGGAAATGCCACCAAGAGCAAGGAACTTTTTCCCCCCTTTTTTTCACCCATCCAACTTCTGTTTCCATGGAAACGTGGCCAGAAAATCAGCCGGCCAGAGGCAGCCTGGGAGTGGGAACCCCCTGGGGAGGCTTCAATACCTGAAAACTACAAGTGGTAATTTGCAAAACATGGGCTTTTTGTTGCTTTGGGGCTCCCAAGTCTCTCAGAATGTTTAAATGCATATAAAAGATGAATATATGTTTCCTATACATAATAATAGGCATGCAGTTTAAGAGCCAGAAGCTAACACCTGTAGCTGGATGATGTTTTGGAGAGCCCCTGCTGCAGGCTGGGATTCTGAGGATGCTCAGCCCCTGGGCCAGGAGGCAGATGTTGGGCTTTTGGGGTAAAAGTTGCATTGCGTTGGTCCCTGCCTTGCCCTGAAGCTGTGTGCTCATGGCGAGCCCGCTGCGGCAGGTTAACGCCGTCCCCAGCGGCATTTCTAGACAAGGGGATGCTACCTTTGTCCCCCAGGGCTGGGAGGACGGTGGCTGCCCTGCTCTGGGACCCAGCTCCGTCACTGAAATGGTGCAAAGGGGCCCCGGGTCTCCTGTGCCGCTGTCACACAGCCCAGCACCGAACGAGCAGCGGGAAGGGGTTATCCTGTGGAACCGCTGGCTTCCACGCCACGTAGGCGTGTGCTTCATGGCACCTGGATGTAGAGAGACGTGTGGCAAAAGTAGACATCTCGGAGTATTAACATAAGCAACAAAAGGGATTATAGCTTAAAACGCTACAAATATTTGAAATATGATTTTTTAGTGACTGGAAGCAGAGCACAGGCAAGCGCAGCTATGGGCCACCCCTGGAGACCACAGCCACCACCCATCCTTCAGAAAGAGCATCCAGCCCCGAACAGACGAACCAGTCTATGCCATGACACCACAGGAATTTCAGTCCTAACACCATGTGAGCGGAAGCAACGCCACCATTTTGGCCCATCAGCAAAGATATTCCCAAAGCACGTTCACCCCAGGGAGATCAGCCGGCATGGTCCCACCTTGGGCATGCAGGTGGTGGAGGCTGAGAAAGCCTGCATCAGCCCCTGCACAGATCCTGTTGCCAGCCTTCCTGCTGGCTGTGTTTAATTCAGGAATCCAATTATATCATTTTTAAATCCCCAAATCTTGTGCTCTTTCTCCTGTGCACATCTCTTTGCCATTCCCAATCGATATCTCCGAGCCTCTTACTTGGGAGCAAACTGCAGCCAGGCTGCAGGATTTGCTCGTGCACCAGCGAGGCAAAGCTCTTCCCCGCTGCTGCGATCACTCGGGGCTTGCTGTGCCAATCAGGAAACATCACCGGGGGGCGGAAGGGGCAGGCTACCTCACTGTTGCTAGAAAATTAAAATTAAAAGTCACATCTAGGTAAAAAATACAGTGCCTGGCAGGCAGCGGCATGTGCTCCCTCTGCCGTCGCTGCTGCAGCAGTGACGGGTCTGGGCAGGGGCTGCACAGTCAGGTCCAGCCAAGCGTTTTTCTCCTTCCCTTGTTTTTACATTAAAGCAGGAGTTTTATTAGCTGGGAGGATGCTCTCTGCCTAGGCAAGGGCATTGGGCTGCAGTGTTCCTAGGACCACGTGCCCAGCAAACAGAAAGCCAACCTGGAACAAACAGCTGTAAGTGAGCTACAGGGAGAAAGGCATGACACGGTGATTGCCCTGCAGCCCCTCGATCGTGTTAAATCTGTGTTTCAGAGCAGTATTCTGGGGACTCAGAGAATGGACATTTGGAAGAGAGCAGGATCAGAAGGTGCCTGCACAGGGGAAAGTCTTATTCTGCAGTATCTCCGATGCGCATGCCTACTGCTACCAGCACCACTGTTTGTGCAAAGACATAGTCTAAGATCTGCAACTGCTAGCCAGAGGAAGCTTTGCGCGGCCATGAAGGAAAACAGCAGCATTTGCCTTTCCCATCACCATACTCCCTTGCGTGCTCCAAACTGCATCTCGTTCAGCTATAAACCAAGTCTTTGGGCTCCCCAAAGCCACAGCTGTTGAATTTGTAAGTTGACCGATGTCAAAGGTGTTGGTGCATGGATAGACATCCAGAGGAGGCAGAAATCCACCCAGATTGCTTGCCCATACCTTGGTCTGTGCCTGTTCAAGCTTCCTTTCCCCCACAGGAGAAGCTCCAGCCACGCAGCCCTGTGGCACTAAGTGGCAGTAAGTCTGTCCGGCAGCCCAGTGCAGCAGCCAGGAGCAGAGCGAGGCGAGGAGTTGAAAAGCCCAGAGACTTTGTGAAGATACCAAACCCGGTCGCAAGTGCTGCACGGCAAAATGTACACATTAACGAGAGTGAGATGCCTACGCCTGTATTAACTCAAAATTCCTCCACACTGCGGCTGTGCCTCGCACACAGAAGCAACTGTGAGCTGTCACCTCCTCTGCATCTCAGCCAGGCTGCGCAGGGGACATCGCTCCTCCTGCACCCGGGGACTGGCAGGGCAAAAGTCCCACAAGTCCCACCAGAAAGCACCCGGAGGACACCACTGGGGACAGACCCGCGTGTTTTCTCCAAGTGTCAAGGATGTTAAACTTGGAAATCGGCCAGCAGCAAGTATTTGTAAACACGTTGTAAATGATCCAATTTTCCCGAGCATCTGTTCACGAAGCACTTGCCAACTTTGCGGATCGGGTGCGGGCTGTTCAAATGGCAAAGGCTGGGAGCCACAGCCTGGCTGTGACTTAGATCCTGCCACTGACAGCAATTAATTCTCATCAGCTCAGTTCTGCCAGCGCAGGCTCCTTAAAATACAAAATCTGTCATGTTGGAAATGCCCGCATTGTTATTGCGCTGCTTTCCGGGTCACAGATGTCGTCAGCCGGCCCTGACTCAGCATCCATCGCCCCGGCGAAAGGACCCTGCCAGGGCTGGGCCGGGCATGGGACCGTCCACGCGTGCTCAGGAGCTGCAGCGTTTGCAGCCTGAAGCCCCTCTGCAGCGCAGCGTGGGGCCACGTCCTCTGCTTTCCTCCAGGAATACAGCCTGCCCGTCACGGGGCAGTCGCTCCCGCCGCAGGAGAGATGCCTGCAGCAGTTCAAGTTGTGCGTTTGCCTTGCTGGAGCTGGGGCTGAAACCTACATCAGTCCTCGCTAAGCCCACAGCAGTGGAAATGAGTGTGTTTCATAGAGGGTTAAACATCGCAACGGTGCTGGCACGGTTTCTAGGTCTTTGGATAAAGATAGAGCTCAGGAATTGGCCACAGCCTGTCAAGACAAAATGACCTCGTGTGATCTCTGATTTCCATGTCCTGCTCCGTCCTTTCCCATTTGAAGTTATTAACTCCTCCAAAAAATGCAGTGAAGAGTTTCTCCTTAACAGGAGACGTGGAAGGAAAGCACAAAGGCATCAGTCTCCGCAGCCCTGAACAAACAGCGATGAACCAGTAGAACACTGGTGGTGCTGCAGTCCCAGCTGCATCTTCATCTGCTTTATTTTCTCTCTCAGTTGCGTAGGAACTCAAAATCCAGCACACCCTTGTACATGAGCAAGCGTGCAGGAAACACTCCGGTCCTCCGGTCTTTGGGAAGAAGCGTCACACTCAGGGAAAAGCTTCCCAATGAGGTGATCTGTGAAGGCATCCCTCACCCGCTTTTCCCGGGTGCCGAGCCCCGTCTTGGCTCCTGGGAATGTCAGTGCACCGGTAAATCAAACCATCATTTTGCTGGTTTGGGGTGCATCTGTTAACCCAGGCAGGTCCTGGATAGCTGCAGCAGCCATCACCAACAGCAGGTGTCTTTTTGTCCATGGGAGGAGGAAGGAGTCACAGGAGCATCTCCAGCATCCACCGAGACTCAGCAAGCTGGGCGCTGCAGGCAGGACAGCTGAGCGTGCGTCTGGAGGGCAACCAGGAGCTGCAGAAGGGACGCACCGGTTCGTCATTCCCCCCAACAGCACCAGGTGCTGCCCATTTCCTACCATCACCTGGCCATTTCACCCAGCTAGTTCCCCCTTACCGGAGGACATGGTGACCCCGGGGCTGCCTTTGGCCCCCCTTTTGGACTCGGGCATTGCTCCAGGCTTGGCAGCATCATGCATCTGGCAGCGTTTGGCCCCGCGCTTCGATCACAGCTCGTCCTGCCGCAGCTTCATGCCTTGGCCTGGTGGCTTCAGATCTGATACATAATTTTTTCTTTTTTTTTCTTTTTTTTTTTTTTTTCAGGAGGAACTGACCCCATTCGTGGCTCCTCATCTGTTTGTCCTCGTGCTAGTAATTAGAGCAGCGAGAGGCCGGGGAGCACGGCTGGCAAGCCCACTTCCTGGGGAAGCAAAACTCTCCTGCCTCAGGCAGCCAATGAAGAAATTGCCAAAAAACGGGAAAAAAAAAAAAAGGCCTGCAGCCCATAGATGGGCTGTGTCTGTCACAAGGACAAAATGTTTCTCTGTGCAGTTCTCAATACAGAAACGTAATGTCTCATCTGGAAACAACCACAGAAAAGGTGTGGAGGAAAGGAGTTACAGTGTGCTGGGTCAGTCTGGGGCCTTGCGTTGAAATAGGGTGTTACAGAGGTTCTGGTGCCACTCTCCTGCTCCACATCATCACGACTTATTTAGCTGGATTTACCAGGATGATGTGGGTACAAAACTGGTTGAACTGAGAGGGGAAACCCGTTCCTGTTCCCAACCAAATTGCTCAGAAAACTCAATGGGTTTTTCCATGCAGACTCCTCTGTAAATGAATTTTGGGGTTAAGATCCCCACCCAGTCTTCAGCCTAGCCTTGCACAAGTCACTTCTTGATTTTGAAGGTTACTTTTGCCATACACGAGGCAGCGGTGGTGAAACCCTGTGAGGGAGGTGCTGGCTTACCGGGTGGGCAGCACGCTGTGGGGATGCTCCACGGGATTAATTACGGCACTGTTGTCTTGTCACCTTCACTAGGAGCGCTGGTGGATTAAACAAATTGGGCTTGTTTCCTTCTTTTCCTGGTCTCTCTATCACTTCATCCATCACTTCCCTTGTTTCTTGCTGAGAAAATGAACATGAAAACATTTAGTTGGTTACAGATAAGCCCATTGCCATGGAAGAGCAGGAGTGTGTCTCTGCGCCAGCAAGACATCCCCAGGTCAAACCTTCTCACCCAAAAGAAAGCACATCTCCAGCATCCAGCTCCTTGCCAGTGGCTCACAGGGTGGATGTGGTGGGACAAACCCTGCCCCAAAGCTGGGCACGGGCTGGCAGGAGAGAGGATGCTCAGCTCGTCAGAGCACCGCAGGTTGGGGCTCAGGTGCCCCCTGCTCCCACGCCTGCCCGAGCAGGCGGGACAACCACTGGAAAGGACAAAAAGAGGATTTCTAGTCCCTTGTATTTTTATAGCTCATAGCTCTGTCGGTCGCTGAGCCAAGAAATGCAATTTTCGAAGAGCCCCAGGGGTGCTGGGGTGAGGTGAACAGAACGTCCTGGCCGCAGCTTGCCTTAACCAAGAGGGGCACCCAGGCCCATTCCTGCACGAACCGCGCAGCCGGAGTCACCGCGTCTTGCTGCGCAGAAACGTGACAGACTCTGAGACGGAAATGTCCCCTTTCCTCACGTGGTCCTGCACAAAGCTCTTTCGCAGCATCATTGCAAACGGGTGTTTTTCTTTGGCGAGGCACAACAACCTGTCCTTGAGGTTCCCCGCAGCTTTGGCTGCTCAGGGTAGATCTATGACCCTCCAGCTACAGCAATTTGCATGAAAGATTTGAGGCTTTTCTGCCTTGGAAGATGCCTGCGTAATTTTTTTGTGCCACGGGTAAGAATGAAAGCAATCTTGTTTGTGTTGCATATTTTAGGCACTCGGAAGGTTTTCCTTGAGAGTTTCCATTGCTGAAGGTTGGGAAAAAAGTGACTCTTGTGGTTAATGTACCTTGGGGCCTTTTGGGCTCATCAGTGCAAATTTTTCTTCTAGTTGTCATTAACCTGCCTATCGTTGGTTTGTGATCGTGCTCTAAAACCAATGAAGTCTCAAGTGGAAAGCCTGGGTTAAATTTCTTGGGACCCTGTAGACTCAGGCTCCCAGTAGCATATTCTGATGCTGGGAATTAACTGGAGTGCTTTTCCTTGTACCCAAGGAAGCAAAAGTGTGCGCTCAACTTGATGTGTAATAAAACCGGCATGACACCGGCAGGATAAAAGGCAATACACACCTTGAAGCAGCATGGTGAATTTGTCTGTAAGCACTGTGATTGAAAGGAGATGATTCGTATGCCTTGAATAGAAAAAAAAAAATGGTGTGCTGGCTTTCACCTAAGGAAAGAGAGATAGGAGGAGCCCTTAGCTGGGCAGGTTTCTCTAACATGGAAGAATGGCCTTGAGTTTCGTCTCAGAGAACAGAAAACATGCATTATTTCCAGGACAAAGGTCCATAGATGATTCTGCTGGTTACACTGGACGAATACAACCTCCCTCTGCACTGGGATTGTGCTGATTGTACGCTCGTGCCTGGAGCACTCGGGATTCACACCAGTGTGTGGGAGAGCAGACCTTGGCCATGCAGAGTCAGAGCCGAGCAGCAAGAGGTGAGACGTACAGACGCATTTTTTAGTGTAGACTGTGTTTTTAAAACATTACTAGACTTTTATAATTTTCTGAGAGCTAGGTGTCATGGCATGGACCAGGTGATTTCATGATTTTTAAGTTAAATGCATCCCATGAAAGCAGCTGGAGATACCCTGCCAACCAGGGGGAAGGGGCACTTCAGTCCCCACTGCCCTGGGGGCCTGGGGACAGCCCTGTGGTGCTGCTGCCACTTGTGGGTCCCTCCCTGGCTCATTGCTGCCAGGGTCCCTGGCTGGGGACAGCCAGGAAAGGCCCCGGCCATGCACTTGCCGCAGTGAATAGCGTGGTCCAGCCTCCTCTGCACAGGAACGTACACGAGACAGGAGAAGTGGCCCAGGATTTTTAATCCTTCGATAAAATCACGAAAGGAGATGCCGGTTGTGGACAGCAGCACCAGGGCACCAGGATGCAGAGCGAAGCCAGGCTGTGTGGGCATGGTGAGGTGCTCTCCTTCCATCCACACTTCCCTCCATCCCTCCCTCCATCCTTCCCTCCATCCCCCTATCCTTTCTTCCAGCCCTCCATCCTGCCTCCAGCTCTCCCAGCCCTCCTGGGCCTTTTCAAACCTGCTCCCCCATTCAGAGGGTATTTCTCCGCACCAGGCTGATCAGGAGGATTAAAGAGCGATTAAACCTGGTAAATTGTCTGCCTGAAACATTTTTTCAGAGTGGCCACTGTGCTGGAGCAAAGTCCCTGTCACTTCATTTCCCTCGCGAAGGGGAATCAGGGCAGAAGGACCCGTGGACCCCCATCCCCAGTGGGGTGCACACCAAGCGGGGGACCCCATGGTGGCACCAGGCTCCCACACACACAGCCCGCATCACACAAAATCCATCCTCTCCTCCTCTTTTGGCAGGGATTTCACCTTTCAAAAGCGTGAAGGATGTCTCCCAGGCCGAGGCAAGCGAAGCAGCGCGGGGAGCAGCCTGCCTCCTTTAAGGCTAAACAAACAGCCTTTCCCTTCAAAGCTCCCAGAAATGTTTGTCCTAATTTCTCTCCGATTCAATATTCTGCGGCTGCTTTTGTGACGGCTCCAGCTGCCTCTCGCCTCAAACTCTTCCCAGCTTCTGCTCTCTGCTTGGAGGCAGCAGCCAGAGTAAGGGGCTTTAATAGCAATAATTTGGGTTGTCACTTGCTTAAATAAAGACCAAGCCGACGCTGGCCCTCAAGGATGCTCCAAAACACACTGCGGTTTATAGCCAGGTCACCAGGGTGCTTTGAGGGCCCATGAAATTCCTGATTTTACGTTCAGCACAGTGCAGTTAGTTAACCAACTCGTGCCCACAGCTACGGCAGTCCTGCCCCCACTCCGGTCACCCAGGTTTATGGGTGGAAGGGGTTCAGCCTGGCAGAACTACTCCAAATTTGGGCTGCTTTCCTGGGAGGAAATTGATCCATACCAAAATAAGGAGGAAATTAGAAGGAAAGGGGGTCGATCCAGGGTTTAGGCTGCCTCCAAGCACTGATGCATGCTGGCAGCTCCACTGGCTTGATAAAAAGCCCTAAAGCCTCTCTTCTTTGCCCTTCAGAAAGTGGTAAAATGGGTGTCTTGAGACGTACAGGCAGGACAGACGCGATCCAGCAGTGTTCCTCCATGTGGTACAATCATTAATTTCAACAGGGAGGCTTGCACACAGCACGACCACATGACTGGCCTTTGCTCTTTGCTATTTTTCTTACCCATACCTTTCAGTCCATTCATTAGAATAGGAAAAGATGCCAAAAAAAAAAAAAAAAAATCTTCTGACTATGCATAAGTGCCTCCTATTAATGGATGCTAACATGCCATGTTAATGCAATACATCATGGTTAAGTCAATCCGCCCAGAAGCTCGTGAAAACAACACCGCTCCGTGCAGAAGCACAGCGCCGTGTGTGCAGCCGCAAGAACCTCCGGGAAGCGGGGGGAGCAAGGACAGAAATAGTTTCTGATAGTCTAGTTAATTGAAAATAACTGCAAGGTCAAGTAACAGGCTGCTGGAATATGCTTTTAAAGATGCTAAATGTGTTTCTTTACAGCGCTGCGCAGCTGTGCCCAGATTACAAGTGGGAGAAGCCGGCAAACAAATGTTGATGTCCACAGGGCTGAGCATGGCACTTGGGGGTCACGTCGCGCATCCCCCATTGACCGGCACTGAGCAGTCATCATCGTCATCATCATCATTGTCATCACCATCGTCGTCATCATTATCGTGATCATCGTTGTCATCATCACCACCTTCCCCAAGGCACAAATGGCCTAAATAAGCGAACTGGCTTTGGCGGTGCAGTTGCAGGGACGTTTAGTGTTCATTTTCAGGACAGTAACGCTTTTTTGCAAAAACCCAGACGCTCAGACCCCTCTGTTCTCTCCAGCTGGCTTTGCTGGGTGGTGCTGGGAGGAGAGCCCTGTGATGTGCACGCAGGGCTCATGCCCTCACTGGGGTCCCTGGTGTGGAAGCCCAGCTCTCGCCTCTCAAGCCCAGGTATTCAGAAAGCAGTCTGGCCAAAAGCTGGGTCACTCAACACTTCAAACAACACAATCACTGCCTCTCTCTGGCCCTCCTGCTCTACCAACAGCGTCTGCATGGAGCTGAATGGGTCAAAATACTCCTGAGCTTATGAATGTGTTCTGCACATGGAGACATTCAGCAAAGACTGTCTGCAGATAAAGCTGATCCAGCCGTGTCCCCACTGTTTGAGCTGATGGACAGCTCAAAAATAGCCAGAAATGCTCACTTAAAGAAAAAATTCAATTTACGTTGGTGGTGTTCTTGCCTCTTCTGCCTCTATTTTCCTCGGGTGGCCCAACATTAATTACCTGGCTGGGAGGAGCCTGCAAAGAGAAAGCTGTAAGCAAATATCTCCAAAAATGTGAACTGGTTCTGATAGTACCGTCCATCCACTCAGAGCAGTTCAGCACTGACACGATCCGTGTCTAAAGCAGTGTTGATCAAAACTGTGAAACAGTGAACTGCTTTGGAATAATCTATGTGCTGAGAACAATTTTAGCAATATGCCCATAGTCAAATTCCCTGCACTCCTGCACTGTATCTCTGCATCAAGATACATGCAGCACTCCTCGTCCTTGAGGCACCTGAAAGGTCCATGAGCAAGGACGTAAGAGTTGCTGGTCTTTTGCATCACCAACAGTTTTACTCAAACAAACAAACAAACAAAAAAAAAAACAAACAAAAAAAGGACAACTTTGGATCCACTTTGTCCTTATTTGCAAAAGGCCTTTGATCTTCAGCTGTAGAAGCTGTGTGAACCAGAGGCTGCTCTGTGCTGCAGGGCTCACAGCACAACTCAGCAAAGATGCAGCTAGGAAGGGAGATGCGTGGTCAGGAGAGACCACGCCGCTGCAGGAAATGCAAAGATAGAGATCAGGTGGTTCACCCAAAGACACCGGGAAGCCTGTTGCGAAGCAGAGATTTCATCCCAGAAATCTGTTTCTTGGCTTCAGGAAGCTTCCCTTACCCAGGAGAAAAATGCAAGACATCCATGTCCTGGGAGGCTTTGGCAGCGTTGGCAGGTACTGTTAGCTGAGGGCACGCAGATATTTAGAGGCTGAAATCATTTGAAAATGAGGCTTCAGCTCAGCAGTGCTGGACACCAGAGGGACCCAGGGTGTACAGCATCAGTTCCTAACTAAACCCATCTGTTTCAGCCCATCCCTGCTCTCACCAAAAAATCGTCTTCTCCCACGCCAGCCAGCTGCCCAGGGCCAGCATCACATTTAACGTGATGTAACATCCAGCAAAACACAACTATTTCCTTCTCGCTTCTGTCACCTGCACCCACATTTCTTCTCTGGTGGTTCTTCATCTTCGTGACCCACTGGGAAGCGTGCGGAGGGTCACCCCTTCTCCCGTCCCGGCGGCAGAAGGGGCTGTGCCATGGCTCTGCATAACCCAGCGTCGTCGCTGCGCTCCTGCTGTCGAGCACAGCAATGCTGCCGTGATCGCTTCCCTCGCAGTATAACTGATTCATTAAATTGATTTCATGATGAAACGCTGTTCCTACTTACAGCACAGTCCACAGCAGCTCGGCGTGTACGGCATTATTTACATTCGTGTTAGCCCATACCACAGCTGACTGTATCTCTATAAATATTTATGGCAGCAGTGTGTATCTACTACACCCAGTCAATTCTCGCCGAGTTGTGTGTGCTGGGCTTTATGGTCTATCGTCTGGTTTTATATAAAAGCAGTGAAGCAGAAAGGGAAGGAAGGACAAGCTCCCAGCCCACTGGAGCCCCGGGGCCGGGGGCTCAGCAGAGCTCAGGGCACCCGAGCACTGAGCTCTTCATCACCCTGCTTGCATTGGTAGGAAGGAGGCTGTGCAAAACGGGTGTCCGTGAACATAACATACACAGGCATAGCACGAACGGGGCGTTTTGCTCCCTGGCCTGTGAGTCGGGAGCATGGATGGGCACGGGAGATATTCTCCGGGTGCAGGAGACGCCTCGGCACAGGCTGGCACAGCTCTCCTGCAAGGCAAGGAGGGAATTTATTTGCAGTTGCTGTGGCAGGCTGAGCGCTGAGTGGCACCTCCAGCAGGCACGGCTGGGCATTTGTTACCCAGCTTGCAAGGGGAGGTTTGCTGAATGACACTAATAAAACCCGAAAACAAAGAGGACTAATGTCAGCAATTCCCTCGGACAATTTAAATGCACATATTTTAGGAGTAGCCTCCTCCACGCATCCTTTCTCGCTCGCTCCCCTCAGATACACTCACATGCGCTCTCCAAATATCAAGCACAACGTGACTGCTGCACTTTGGAGAAGGAAGCAAGGATAGATGTGGGGAACGGCTGTGCCAAGCAGAGGCCACAGCATGCCAGCTCCACGCGACGCGTTGCAAGTGTCACTCAGCCCCAGGGGATGCCGAGGGCTCCAAGGGGCTGTGTTTGATGCGATGCTGGGAAAGATCTTGTGTCTTGAGCTGTGGGTGAGCGTGTCAGACATGGGAGGGCTCCAGCTATGCTTCTGTGATGCCTGGAGCTAGCAGAAGGTCCAGCCAAATGCCCTCCCTCAGGACAGCCCTCCGGGTCTGTGGAGAAATGTCACAGCCACTTACCCGTGCTGGCAGCATCCCAGGAGCACAGACAGTGTCACTACTGGCACCTTCCCATGCTGTGCTGGGGCTCACCTATTGCCAGGGACCTCCCGAGAGCAGGAGATGGGCAGTCCCACCCCGAGCACTCTGGCTGCCCCGTGGCCCACGCTGACACATCACACCAGGACCCAAAGCTACAGCAAGGAGGGATGCAAGCACCCCTCTTAGCAGTGAAAAATACATTTTCCTTGAGACTGGGCAATTGCTGCATCGTCCTCTGCCCCCTCTCCCCCTTGTTGCCCTTCTGCAGAAACAACCCCGGGGCTTGCAGGATCAGTCCCCGGTGCAGGAAGATGAAAGGGGTCAGGCAGCGGAGGATGTGCAGGGATGTAGCCGCCTCTGTCTGCCGTGCCCCCGGCGCCCCGGCTGCTGTCTGTGCCGGGGAGCGGGCAGGGTGCTGCCTTTGCACAGCGGCGGGTGGGAGCAGCCTGCACAGCTCACGCTGCCTCGCTTTCCCCGGGAGCAGCTACACGGCAAAACGCAGCCAGCACGGATGGATGCAGAAGAGGGGATGGGAGGGTGGAGGGCAATTGCCTGCGTGGGCCTGTCCCCCACGGGCAAGCAGCCTTGGGAGGGGGCACGGAGCATCCCATGGCCCTCTGTGTCCCCGCTGAGCCTTAGCAAGAGCTCCGGAGGGGCCACCTCCCCAGCGGGGATGTAGCCTCCTGCACAGAGCGGGGGCGAGGTTTTGGGGCTGGAAGCGGGAGATTTCACCTCTTTCCGTCTACTCTCTTCTCGGACAGCTGGAAGGTGCCGGTGTGGGACCTGGGGTGGCCCGGAGCCCACCAGCCCGCAGCATCGCCCCCTCGCCCACCCCCCTCGGCAGCCCTTCTCCCGGGTCCGGGGAGGCTCAGCGCTGCTCTCCCTGCGAGGTGGGAAGATCACTCCTTTAATCTCGCCCCTAACCCCGTGACCTTCCTCCCTTAAGGAGCTTTTCCCCTTCATGTCACTGCTTTTTAAAGCCTCCTTTACAAATAAAAGCAATTTCCTTTTAGAACTGTAACTATGACATGGGGAGATGCGCTTTTTTTTTTTTGGACAATAAAGGGGTAAGAATGGGGGGCCGTCTCCCTTTTGGTGTTTGTATTCGGCTGGGTCTGTTTGTTTAGATACTTTACATAAGACAGTAAACACCGGGCGAGTTAAAGGCTTTAATTAAAAAAGGTGGTGAGCTGGGGAGGGGCGGGGGGCAGCCTTTCAATTTACCCAGCAACTTAGCAAAGCGGTCCCAGACAGACAAGATAAGTACATCCCGGGCATCCAAGAAAACTAGAGGACAAAGATAACGAAGACGGCGACGTCTACCTACGGGGTAGCTCCGCTCCCTGCGGCCGCCCACCCTGTGGCCGCGCCGGGCGCTTCGGGGGCCGGAGCCGGTTGTGCCCCCCCCGGGCCGGCCTCCGCATTCCGGCTGTCCTCCCCCCTGCCTC
>VXAL01006590.1:5211-27921 GCA_013399475.1 Chauna torquata | reverse complement strand
TAGTCATTATAAAACATTATAAAAGTAATCAATCAAGAAAGGACAAATAACATGGTGCAAAGTAGCTAAATCAAATTATTCTGGTGATTTGCCATAAAATGGTTATGTTGATTTTTTCTTTGATACTTTACTAAGATGAATAATTTTTATAGCAAATGAGGGGTGAAATATTTTCAAAACCTCAGTAGACCCAAATATGGTGAAATTCAATCTTTATTTTATTTCAAAGGTTAAGTACTGCCATGCATTTCCAAAGTTATGAGTTATCTCTTTACTATCTGGTACTTGTTCAAAGGACCTTGCATTAATGCTTTTTCCAAAACAACCTTTCCTCCCATCCACATTTTTAGCAGTGTTGTGGCTTGTTGAAGATATACTTTTTTTGGAGAGTTGCAGAGGGACATAGAAAAATCGAATTGACTGAACTTTGTCAAATACACATGAGAGATTTTCTCAAACCTTTTATGTGTGTTTGTGTATGCATGAGTATATATTACGTATGTGTGCTATGTATTTGTAACAAAATTTTATGATAAAATATTGACTGCAAAATTAACAGCTGCTTCTCTTTGGCAGATACTGAACCTGGCTGAGCCAACTTTGTTTCTAATTACTGTATTATAGAATTATCGTTGTGGAATTGAATGGAGCAGTGATGAAAATGTTGAAGGTCATTAGTCCATGAGGTCTTGTTGGTTGATCAAAAGTCTGTTATTCTTTGTCTTCTCTTGCCACACTAACTTGCACATAGAAAACAGGAGAAAGCCTATTAAAAGGTGGACAAAGGTTTTAGTAGGAAATCCATTTGAAAAGTTCCTGCTTTGTCATTTATGGTTCTTGATAATAACTGCATATCTGTTTGTTTCAAATATTTTTTTCCAGTAGATATTTATGTTCTGCTGTAACAGCACTTAAGAATTTTGAAACCATAGTTCAACTGCATATGAAATACTTAAAACTCCTGCCTGTCTTCATTATTCAAAAGTGTCATTGTGGCCACAGATGAAATTAAATGGCTTACCTCTGGTGGAAATTGTGAGTACTGATGGATTTTGTTTGTGTGATGTACAGAAGAAAAAGACGCTGCCCAAAGATTGAATGCACGGGACATTGGGGCTTAAAAAACAGTTCTAGATAGCTGACATATTTATCCCATCCACTCATTCATCTGTGAGTGTGTAAGCATGAGTCTATTTAACTTTCAAAAGCAATTATTTAGGCCTAGATGACTGACATTTTGATGTAGATATACCTAAACAAGGCAGGTAAGTTTCTAACAAAAGTTTCTAAGATGGTTTTGACTTCAAGGACAGATATTTCCCTCAGGAAACACAGAGGTCCCTGCAAGAAATTCAGCTATCACAAGCCATTTTACAAGTTTTGTTACTGTTATTGGCTTATCTTACTTGTTTAGTCTCCTTAATGGCAGAAGGTGATTCAGGCAACACATTTATAAAAAAAAAATAATATTATTATTACTTTTAGTTGTTCTTTGTCTTGAATACAGTGCTTTAGGCGTAAGGAATTGCTTTTTCATCTTTTTCTTTAAAGACAAATTGATATGTGGGTGGTCTGCAAGGAATGAACATGTACTGTGTACCATGGCCATCTGTTTACACTTCATGTGTTTGAATCACTGCATTGCATAATAACCAGTGATTTAATTGCACAGCCAAGAAAGTGATAGGTATAACAGGCACAATTGCCTGGTTTCTAAGGGGAGATGAAGTCCTGTAACATTTAAACTGCTTGTGTGAATGGGAGAGGAAGTGAATTAAGGTCATTGTGTGATTACAGTTTTCAGCCCAGGCTCTGCAGCATGGAAAACAAATATGTTCAGTGTGCTTTGCCGAAGACATTCTCTGGACCTATTCATGTCTATAGAGAAGGAATCATTTGGAAAATTTGTTATTTGTATACTTTTTTCAGGTATTTGATTCCACAAAATAAAGCTTGTGTCATGGTGGAATGTGTGGTAATTGATTAAAAAGATTGAACAATTGTGTCTGCAAATATGCAGTATGGTTACATACAAATGAGTCTGTAGAGTCAGTGGATTAATTCCTTTCAAGAGCAACAAAACTATTAATGCTGTTACTGGTTACTGTCAACCACCTTAAAGGAGGCTGAAACATAAGGCGATGTGTGATGCTCCCTGTAAAGAGCAGAGTAATTGGCTGTGGAAAGGGTGCTTTTTTCATTTACCTGTTCAATATTTTCTAAAGTTGTGTTTGTTGATAGCAAGCTATGATCTAGGAAAGCACTTATGTCTTCTCTTAGGAAGAGAAAGCCTTCTCTTCCTAAAGTAAATCATCACAACAGTCTGTGTTTAGTGTGCCAGTTGATAGCTCCCTCCCCAGTTAGTGGA
Organism: Chauna torquata; assembly: GCA_013399475.1. Lineage (NCBI taxonomy): Eukaryota > Metazoa > Chordata > Aves > Anseriformes > Anhimidae > Chauna > Chauna torquata. The sequence continues at coordinate 25,553 of VXAL01006590.1, read as the reverse complement.
GATCTCTGGTTTATTGCATTTTGAATGGAATGGAAGCAAATTCTGGCAGTTGCTGTCTTTGTTTATAATAGTACCTCTACCACAGTAATTGAGCCTCTAACGGATGTAAATCTAGAGAATTAACTTCATTCAAAACTGTTAAGTTAGAATACTTGATATTAATACTAGGGCATTTCAGGGTTGAGGTAGAGCATGAGATTGTCAGAGACACTGGTAAGCAGTAAAAGCCTCAGTTTTGGGATAAAAAGCCAGGTTTATGGCAATTTGGTACCCCCGAAAAGAGATTCTGGGAAAAAAACTTACATTTGACTCCTATTCTCTACACTTCAAGCCTAGATTCCCTTAGGCGATTAAGTCATTACTCCTTTATTAACAGGGAATTTGAGTTTTGAGCTTTCTCTGAGTTAAGCTGCTGAGGTGGTCTCCCTAAGAGGATGAAGCAGGGTAGACTGGAACTGCAAAAAGTGGTTGTTACTTGTCTGAGTTATGGAATATGACTGCCACATTTGGAAAGGATGGTGAATCCTTACCACAGGAGAGGACCTGATTTCTAGCCTGGTAAGTCTACAGGGCTAAGATTTCTAGTTGGAACTGGTTGACTGAGTATAAACAATTTACTATCTTAGAGGCAGAAAGTGCGAGAATCTGTATCTATAGCTCACCAAGTAATTGCATTCCTCTTTAAGGCAAAGCACGAACCCACATTTTCTAGCAGCAGTAGCTACTTCACTTTTCTGTTCTTGAACAGCATAAGATAGTTCCTAAAGGAAAACATTAGTGGTTCAGATATTACCATGGAGCTGGGACTTAAATTCACATTAAGGAACCTTAGTCAACCCTAACCTAAGTGTATTTTATGTCAGGTGACATATGTGTAAGTCATCCGATATAACAAAGGGTCTTAGACACTAGCACACTTAGGTATTAGTGTGAAGTTAAGCAGGTGACATGTGGCAGTGACAATGACACACGACACTGGCAGTGACACGTGGAGAGTGGCTTGGGCGTTTTATTGACTTTCCAGACTGAATGAATCTACCAGACAGAAATGAAGGATATATTATCTTTCTGTTGTCATGACATGCACCCAGTGAGTTGTGTAGTAGGAGAGGGAGTCTCTCAGACAAATTTACTCTTAAGACCTTTTCAGTTTTGCTGCCAGCGACTAGCTGAATGTTAGCCAGTAGCAGCATATAGCAATCTCATTTTGCTTCCCACATTGATTGATGTGTTGACTTTTTTTTTTTTTAATAAATATACCGGAATCTGTAGTCTCAACTAGATTACAGTTGAGATAGAAACATTGTCTCTAGCATTATTTCAGCCTTATTCTTTCATTGTATTGTTACGTGCACTTCAAGCCTGCAATTATTAATGTAAAACTTAGGAGCACTCCTTCAAGATAATGATGTTAAGGATATGGTCCTGAATCCCTACAGAATATCAATGCCAGGATTTGATGCATATTTTCTTTTTATTTGGAGGTTCTGCTTTCATTTGCTGGAGCAGTTAACAGATTGGACGTTATCAGTGGTAGTCCTCCTTTTCCCTACTCTGAATCCACCATTGGAAAACACTAAATTAATATTTAGTGTAGAGTCTGAGAGCACTTATTATTTAAGACTGGAAAAAATAGACTTGCTAGGTATGCCCCAAACACAAGAACAGACAGAATTCTCTTTTAATAATTTTTTTGTTGTTGTTGTTTTTGGTGGTGGTGTTTTTGTTTTTTTACAGGATCACACAATTAGCAAAAATGACAAAGGAGAGAAATAAGTCTGTGCTGTATGAAAGTAATTATTTTTCTATTTGAATGGGATTATCTTCAGTGCCCTTGCTTTAAGGGAATTAAATTCATGATGGCTCTTGAAACCCTAGCCTTCTCCACATCAAGAAGTCATTACCTTTGAATGCTTTTGTTTGTCTTCATAGAATCATATATTTGTAGGATGGTTTGGGTTGGAAGGAACCTGAAATATCACCTAGACCCAACCTCCCTGCCATGAGCAAGGATACCTACCACCAGACCAGGCTGCTCAAAGTCCAATCCAACCTGGCCTTGATCACTTCAAGGGATGGGGCATCCACAACTTCCCTGGGCAGCCTGTTCCAGTGCCTCACCACCCTCATAGTGAAGAGTTTCTTCCTAAGTTCTAATCAAAATCTACCCTCTTTTAGTTTAAAGCCATTACCCCTTGTCCTATCACTACACTCCCTGATAAAGTGTCCCTCCCCATATTTCCTGTAGGACCAGTTTAAATACTTGAAGGCTGCTTTAAGGTCTCCCAGGAGCCTTCTCTAGGCTAAATAATCCCAGCTTTCTCAGTCTATCTTCATAGGAGAGGTGCTCCAGCCCCCTGATCATCTTCATGGCCCTCCTCTGGACCTGCTATAATAGGTCCATGTCCTTCTCATGCTGGGGGCCCCCGAGCTGAATGCAGTACCCCAGGTGCGGTCTCCTAAGAGTGGAGTAAAGGGGAAGAATCACCTCCTTCGACCTGCTACCTACACTTCTTTTGATGTAGCCTGGGACGTGCAGTCTGTATTCATGTTTGTGATTGCCCCGACCCAGGCACAGAACCTTGCACTTGGCCTTGTTAAACTACATGTTGTTCACATGGACCCTCCTCTCAGGCCTGTCAGGCTGCCTCTGGATGGCATCCCTTCCCTCTAGCATGTGGAGGGATTCTTAGACTGTATATGATACCAGTTTCTACTTTCTGCTCCTGCACTCCTACAACATGTTCTGTAACAAACTAATCCTTCCCTAGTCTCACTGTCTGTTCATGTTTTTACCCTACCTTTCATTCTGGCAGAAACTATAGATTAGTTAGAGCCCATTCAGTAGAAAAGAGGATTTGGACAGCAGGTAAAAACTTCTTGGGGGAAAACTCAAACAGAAAAGGCCAGTGGGTGCATATAAGATGGGTCACCTTTTCTTTGTCTTTGTTCTTTAGTATAAAGTTGACTTGTTTGTTGGTGTTCTCTTTCCAATCCGCAAAGTCTAGCAGCAGAGTTCAAAGCCCTTAATTGCAGCACATTAGGAACTGTAGAGAGAGCACCACACAAATATACTTACGCAAGAACATCGCAATAATGTGTCTAATCCAATGTGTCTCTATGATTGTCAATAGGAAGTGATTTCTGTAAACTCCAATATGTGACCTCTATGGAAATAATTAGCCCCAGTGGATCCTCAGTTATTTGCCTCAGTTATGGCAAGATGCATTGGTCAGTAACATCAGTAACTAATAATTTATTGATTTTATACTGATTAATGATTTTGTGTTACAGAAAGAAATGAAGTAACCAGGGTTTGCTTGCTTCGATTCTCAACCTTTGGCTTTTATCATGAACTTGTTTTTTGAGTTCTGTTTTTTCACAATTCAGGTGTCCCTCCAGACTCTTCCTAAAAAATTCACTTCAGTTGTTGTCCACTTCTGGGGTGTGTTTGTATTAAACTCCACTACCTAAAGGGCACTTTGAAAATGTAATCATGGAATGCGTTTCAGTACTTTGAAAATTCGTAGCTAGGAGAGTTCCACAAGCAATATGGCATGTAAGTGATAAACATTAAGTAAGGAATGCATCTAACTTGTTTTGAATGTACAGGAGATATCATGACTAACAGCTGTTAGCACAGTCAGTTGTACAACTGCCACCATCTTATAAACATTGTTGCTTCTGATATACGTGTACATAAAATCGAAGGCTGAGCCAAGCATTTCAACAGAAGCCAAAATTCGTGTGAAATATTTTCCAAAAATTACAAAAAAAAAAAGTGAATCTTATAATGAGTGCTAATGACTTTATTTTGAAAGTACTTATCTATTACAATCATAATTAATATAGTGACTCATAATAGTATTGAGACTCCTTTTAAAAAATGCACTGGAAAAGCTATTTCATTATACTAATGGCTTTCTGTTGATGACAATAATTATCAGAAATTTAATTTAAAAGGATAAATTTAGTTACATTTAATGCAATTCGTTTTATTTTAATTAAAAAAATCATTTACTCTTTTTGTGTTTTCTGTGTTCTATATTTGGTTTTTCTTTAAAAACACTCCCTGCTAATGTCTACACCTTTCATTTCTTCTGAAAACACATACAGCATTTTATGATAGCCGCCTTCTTTCATGTTTCATATTTGCTGAAAATTATAATTCAGAGCATTGTGGTCTTCTAAGTTTTTGGTCGTCTTTAGACTTCAACATGTGAGAGGGTTATCATTTCTCACAGCTTCTTTTAGAAGAATAAAAAATAAAATAAAGATGGAACTTCAGGTTACATTTACGTTTTTAAAATTCTCTGCAGAAATGGCGCTACCTGTGAGAAATAATACCCCTTTCAGATGTAACTTATTACAAGTTGCATATTGAAAGACTTCTAAACTTTAAATAAATTTGGGGTCAGCCTGAGAAATAGCCATCTCTGGAAAAAGGTATCTCAACAGTATACCAGTACAGAATAGGAACCAATGTAAAGAACACCCACAGCTATGAGAAGAATGATACATTGCAAGCATATATTTGTAAAAAGCTTTCATCTAAAAAAAGCAGATAAAGGAAAGAGGTACCATCAGAAATAACTACTTCATAATCACTTATTTGGAGAGTTTTAATCTGAAAGTTGACATGCCAGGATAATGAAAATTGATAGGATTACAACACAAAAGATCGAGGTGTAGAGTAGTAGGTAAAGGATGAATATTTTAGAAGTTCAAGACACTGACAAGAAATCCATGAGCTAATGAATAAGTGTGTTTAGGAGTCACAAGCCCAGATTCTGTGACTGATTCATGTGACTTTGCACAGACTGCTTAATACATTTTGTCTTTGCTCATTCGTATTCAAAATGGAAATAAATGCTTGCCTGTCTTTCTAAAGCACTTCCAGCCTCAGATGACAGTCTGCATTTCTGAGTAGTTGCTAAAGGTGGAGTATTTTATCAGCAATACTGCTATCCATAATGTGTGTAATGTACAAAACAGGAATAATTTTCCATTTTCCTTTGGCACAGGAAATGAACTGGTATATTCTAGTATGTATTTATGGTTTATATGCCAAGTAGTGTCTGCTTTTCTCTTTGATGCTGATCATTTCTCAGAGAACGATACATGAGATGCCAAATGGAAAGAATAGTAACAGACATCAAACTGTTCATTTGTAGTTACGCTTGCAGCAATACTTTCACACAGCTTTGTGGGAGTCCTAAACGGTAATATTTTTTTGTGATTTCAGATTTGGAGATTAACATCTAAAAGTTATTTTATGCTTCTACAACATGGAAAGCAAGCAAACAAACTATGAAAACACTGATTGTCTCTGTCTAGTCTCTCTGAGACAGAATGAAAGGAATTTCCTCCCCCCACCAATCACTCCACCCATCACTTCCTCTACACACCTTTACTTCCCACCAAACTAGTAACACAGTAGAATGAAATTGAAAGTATGTCTTCCTCTTCTCCAAAGGAAAGCATGATAATACTCAGTTAAATAATGAAATCATTTGAACAATCCATACTATAAATAGTTACATCCCTTTCTGTTGTCACAATTTATTATCAATGTCCACAGGTTCTATAAATAAGTTTTGGAGGGGATAAATTACTCTGGAGGTTTAAACTGGAAAAAGTACAACCTTGACCAGTAGTAAATGCCACAGTCAGTGAAGCTTTGAAAGTTTACACAGATAGAGACAATATCTACCCTCAGCCCCATTCAGAATAGCCCATTATCACATAATTAAATTTACGCTACACTGCAAACACTAAAACAAAGGTTTCTAATGGAATTCCTTACAGGAAAATGTGTCGATAAAATTCCTTTTTGTTGTTGTTGTTGTTGTTGTTCTTCTTCTTCTTGTTTTCTTTTCATGGCTTTCCTCCTTTTAATGTTAAAGCATAAGCATGTGCAAGAGCCAAAATAACACCTGAATTTCACTATGGGAAAATGTAAACTTCTGCAACATTCAGCAATCTTTAGATGATACGGTAGCTTTGAAATCCAAGTAAAAACATTCTAAAAAAAAAAAAAGAAAAAAGAAACATTTAGAAATAATATTTATCTTTAGCTTTGGTACAAAAAAATGACATACGTAGGCTTTTTCATTCCTCAACTCTATAAACAAATCATACGTAACAAGACATGCTATAAAAACTATAATTGTCCCTTCTTTCCCCCTGTTTAGGAAGAAAATAGAGACAGACAACAGTGCATTGAAATTTGTATTTATGAATGTCTATGACTAAGTCATGCAAATGAAAATCTATACTTCCCTACTGAACAACTAAAAGTGTATTATTTGATGCATATGATTAGGATTCTGGCTTAGGACCAAGTTAAGATCCAAAATCTGTTCCCTCCTTCACCTAGATACCACGAACAAGTCACATGCATTAATTTTCTTTTTTTTTTTCCCCTGAACTCCCCAGTCATCAAAATTTATTCCACTAACAGTGCCTGGTAATGCTTGAATTTCAATGTGGCTGACTCCTTCTTTGCTCATGGTGAAACCTTGTTCCAGTGGCATGGCCAGTTCCCCCTGCATCAGCCTGGAAGTGTCTAGTCAAGTAGAGGTATTGCTACAAGTCCAAAGTTATTTTCTACAATGCATAACAATCATCATCCATAGAGTATTGTTTGCAGTGGGATTATCTTCCAGAGGTTACCTTTACTTAAGACTGTCATAGATTCTCTGATATTCTGATGGAACCAAGACACAGCTGGGGAGAGAGCCACTATGCTGAGTAGATGCTTAAGTGGGCAGTCCAACTAGGGGATGCCCTGGCCTGTTGGCTCCCATACTCTGATCCATAAAGTTAGCCTGCCTACCATTATTTTATGTGCTGCATATATAAAGCCTGCAAGGACTCAACACATAAGGAGCGGCAGCCACGTATCCTTCATCAGAGTTCAGCTTCTGGGTTAGGAGACCATCTGCAGGGCCTTGACTCCTGGTGATTGATGAAGTAATGTAAGAAAAACGCTATGGTTTTAAGTGCCTTCAGCCACACCAAAATGTCACAAGCATGAAGGCCTGGTAACAATATATACAAGCATTTAAAGGCCAAGGTTTAGAAAAACCCCATCCAGTGAAATTCAGAAATAGTAGAGAGAATAATTCAGAGGTGGTAGACAACATTTTCCAATATATTTCTATATTTTACCTAATTTCTCAAAAAGGATCAAGGGCTCTGAAAATATTTTTATGTGCTCAGCTAGTTTGCAGCATGCAACACACCTCTGACTGCTCACTGATGACAGTTCACACAGGTCGTTCCAAGTTTTGCAGTTGTGCCAGCAGCTTACCAGAAGTGCCTTTATAACATTTGCAGTGTTGTTGGTGAGATGAGATACATACTCTGCTTTTGATCTGAAGAGGTGTTTATCAATTCAGTCATTTTTCATCCAGCTGTCTTTCTATGTTAAACATCTTTATCAGTGTGGTCATCCTCTGGCCAGCACCTTAAACGGATGTGCCTTGTCCTAATCAGCACTGCGACTACTTGGGACAATCGCCTTTCCTAGCAGCTATTACTTAGGATGTTAATGATGGCAGACAATTGCACTGTACCCTCTGCTGACCTTCGTAATGATGAGCTGATTAATACAGAGCTTCTGTAGAAGAGCAGGTGATCAGCCTGATGGAAGAGAGATTTCCTTAGAAGGGCGTAGACAGCTGATTTCTAGAGGTTTAGTAGACCTGAAATGTACATGAAGCATATTGAATAATAAATATCTATGTTTCCACAGGAGTGCTGGTGAACAGCAAATCAGATAAATTTACTCCATACTCAGCAACCCCTGGAAAAGACCTGTCAAAATAATTATGTGTTCACAGTAACAATAATTGCGTAGTCCAGTAAATCTCAAATATTTTCTCTAGACATCAGAAACTATTACTTATCTATCCTTTTAGTGGACTTTTATTATAATAATTAAAATAATTGCTCCTCAGCCACAATTAGGAAAATTAGGTAAAGATTGTTTTTTTTTTTCTTTTTTTTTTTTTACAAATACAGGGATTGAGACGTGATTCTGATGAGCTGCAAAATGCTAGGGAAAAAAATTAACAGTATAATTTAGTTTAACTGCCATCTATTTACATGATATTCAATCACTGAAAAACAAATGTGTTGATTTTCAGAGGGAATTAAAAAATAATACTCCACTATCTCAGTCACCACACTTTAAGGATAGTAAGCAAATTTGGCGTTTCACTTCATTGAATCGCAATTTATTTTCAACAATGTTTCTGTTTATATGTACTTTTCTTGGTTTATGAAATATTTAATTAAGTACTATGCAGCATTCTGAGTAAAAACAATGAGTATAATCACTATAAAAAGATATATATGTTTAATAGTTATTTTTTTAATCTAATAAATAGATCTGAAAATAGAAGAATGTAGGGAATCATCATTCAGCCAGAGCATCCTATCAGGTTTATCAGAAATAAATATTTGGCCTGTTATTTTTATTAATAGTTTGGAAGTATACATAAAATAATTGCTAGTAAAACTTACAAATGACAGAAATTGGTAGGATTCTAAATCTGCAGAGTAACCTTCATTAAAAAACTAACCCACTTCATTTATCTTCATAAATCCCATATTATTTTTCAGAGAGTTTACAGAAAAACATAAAAAATTCAAGTACTGTTGCAGGTATCGTGCCTAGACGTGACAGATATAGTGCCATTACTATAAAAGCTTTTGCAATGGGAAGTTCAGTTTTATTTTCCATGTTCTAAAAAGGACGGTTGACAAATAAGTGCTCTCAAAGTAAAAATAAAAAATAAATCATATTGTTTGGGTTGTAGAATCTGATTTCTTGTGGGCCTCCTGGAATCACAAATAATGATAATACAGTAACCAGAAACCTTGTTTTTGTTGTCGTTGTTGTTGTTATTTTCTTTCAGCTCATTTCAGACATCCAATTATGGTCTGTAAAACAGTAGAAGTAAAAATTAAGAAAAACCAATACAATGACCAAGTTTGGAACTGGTATATACTTGACACTTTTGTAAATCAGCTCCACTTACTTGACAGTTCAAACCGGGTTTTAAGGTCAGCTTAATTTTACATTCACTTTTCCAGAACATGTATTTATTTGAATTTATAGCAGAGAATGGAGTCGAGGGCCTTAGCTTACTAGGGCATAGGAGCTAAGCAAGCCTGTTTGTAAGATTGACAATAATCCAAATACGGAATACTCAAGATTTGGAAACAATTCTGAGTTGTGTAGATGAAGGCTGCATGTTCTTAATCTGAATGCTGTCTTAGGGCCATGGAGAGTTTCACTAAATAGATGTGGCATCTCAACAGGCCAGCATTACTCCATGTTTTTTTTTTTATAACTTGGCAGTAGAGCCTGAAATAATAATTCCTTTGAGGCAGTGTGGAATTAAATATTATCGAAAAGCAAAGCTGCACATCTTGAAAAACAGAGCTATACCAGTAAGAGATAATTCACAGGTAACGGATACTCTAAATCTGGATAATGTCACTCAGTTATAGCGTGATGGTGTTCCACTCCACTACAACTCAGCTATTAGTATGAAAATATTGTTTTCTGTTGAAAATATGGTTCTCAGAACTACACATCTTGTGCCAAATGGATAGTTGTCCATGATTTCTGTAAACATATGAGTTGTATGCATCCTGACTTTTCTTTCGTTTCAGAAAAAAACAAAAAACCAACCACAACAACAAAAACAAACAAACAAACAAAAAACAACAAACAAACAAACAAAACACCAAAAAAGTTCTTTACCCTGTCTCTTATGGTAATTAAAAAAAAAAAGTATTTTATACATATTTAGGGTTTTGCTTACCGTTCTTCACCTGCCTTCTTCCTCAAACTCCTTTCTGTAATCGTGAGAGAATACAGATGAGATTGTTATTTGCATACCAGAAATAAGATGCACAAAAGATAGTTGATTTCTTTAACCCCTAAAATCTTGCTGTTTACTTCTTTACTTGCATCAATTTATAAAATCCTAATTTGAGGAATCCTTGGGATGATAAACTTAATAAATGCAGTAATAAAAAACTTGTCTCATTTCATCCATTGTAATGTTGACCCATGTTATTTGTCATGTGTTTTTGGATAAAACTGTAGAACAATATGGAAGTTGTCCCTGCTTACAAGTTTACTGAACTAGTTTTTTTAAATATTCAACATGATAAACAGTTTTTCTGAAGGAAGATTGCTCCATGTAGGTGCTTAGCTCTCCTTTGTTGAAGCTGTAATCAGTGAAGGATTTCCTATAATCTCCCAGGATTTATTTGTGCCACTGTTTCTCAGTGATCTCAGCTATTCTGCATAGCTAGCAATAATTTGCATTTTCGCTGTCTGAATGTGCATAATATGCTGCACCAGATCAAAGGCTGATCCAGCCCTGTACCCTCTCACCATCAGTTAGATGGAGTGCTTCTGTGCTCACTGGCGGGTGCTAGAGGAAAGAGTACAAGCAAGTGAGCAAATAGAGTATATTAGGAATTATTAATGAACAAACAGAAAACAAAACAGAAGACATGCCACTGTTTGCTCACATCTTGAATGTTGTCGGTAATTCTGATTTCTTCCCTGTCTGGAAGTAAATAAATAAAGAAATAAATAAAAACACATTTAAAACTGGAAGATCCAGAGCCCCGATAAGAAGATAAGGATTATCTTCCTAATGAGCCATGACAAAGTAGGCTAAGACTCTCTAGTCGTGTATACTTTTTAGTATACAGGAAACAACAACAACAACAACAACCAAGTCAATTTGAAAAAAAAATTGAAAGTCAACTGAAAAAGTGAAACAGTAAACTCTGAACAAGTTTGTTTTGCCCACCTTGTTCTTAAGATTAAAATTAACAGGAAAAAGGATGTTACCTGAAATAAAATCTAAAATTTAGTCTTAACTATAGCATCTATTGCTTGTGCCCATTACATATGAGAGAACGAGAAATAACACAGCTTTATGTGTATATAGTGCAATACAGGAAATTTCCAAAGAGAACAACTTTCAGATATGTGCCAAAAGTAAGATTATGGTTATGAAGAGAGCTCTGCTGTCAGAGATTCTAGTCAGTAGTGGAAGTCAGGAGAAGGCGAGAAAGGGAATTATTGGCCTGTATTTCAAGCATGCAAGATGAGACCCTTGTCTTGATATTGGAATGATAGCCCCATCAGACTGTTACTTCAGGGTTAGACATCAAGAGCAGCATAGCATAAATTGGCCGAAGTTGGCCCATGGATATGACTATCCATACTGACATACAGTTACTGTGGATGATATTGGTACTATGTGCGTTTTGTGAACAAAATGTATCATTAAGAATGAAACCTGCTGTGCATTATTTTTTATTGGATGCACACTAACAGTTTATATGAATTTTACAAAACTATTTTATGTGCAACTGGCACCTTCTCTAAAAATTATGTGATTTATGCAGCAGAGGAAAAAAGAAGGATGGAGTGTTTATCCAAATGATAATGATATCTTTCTGTATTTTTAGCTGTACAAATTATAGTCTTTTTTTTTTATCAACTGTTTCAACAGTATTTCATGCATACACTATGCCTTTGTTTGTATTTACAGTTGCATATTAATGCTTGATTAATTGATATATTAACAGGCAGAAGTAGACAGACCCTTTGGTATCTGCCCCTTTTTGGAAACAGAACGAAATATATAATCGATAGTGAAAATCAGTAAGAGTTTACAGAAAAACACATAAAAGCATTACCATGCCATATCTTTCTTATAAACTTAGCAGATTTCTGTTACAGTAAACAGTAGTAGTTAAGTAGTTAAGTATCTCTGAGTAGTTAAGTAGTTACTTTTTAAAACTTGGTTAATTGCAAGTAAATTGCTTTGAGAGCACCACAGGTGGAAAATAAAAACAACAAATGTAAGATTATGTTTTTGACATGAACCAAAATAGAAGCATATGGATGTGCCTGAACTGTTAGCACAAAAAAAAAAAAAAGACAGATGAGACTAAGCAGTATTTATAGAAAGTATACTGCTGGTAAAGCTAATTCATTATAAAACTAACCAAGACTGAATCAGCAGAGCCTGGCTTTCACATAAGTTGACCAGAAATTAAAAAATAATTAAAAACAGACATAAATAAATACATAAATCCAATAAACCAATTGACAAATAAATAAAACTACATGTATTAACATGTTTCTTGACATTTTGCAAATAATTCTCCCTTTAAGAAGTTTCAGAATGACCATGCATATAATCCTTTTCCACTTTTAAAACCTCCAAGAGGGCAAAAGTTCCACTTGAATCTTTTTTATACTTGTAACCTGCAATGACCAAGGAAAGTGATGCTACAGTGTAGATGATATGGCTGGAAACTCAGTGCAACAGAAAATAAATTTATGACAATGAAAAAAAAATACAAGGAAAGGATTAAAATGCAGTATTTAATGGCGGTGTTGTAATTATGTCTTTGACTGCTGCAGATGATAGATGGAAGTCAACAACTTTTGATACATTAGGAAAACCTGGTTCATACTTACAATAGTAGACATTTTCTATGAAAAAGAAAATTTTGAACCAAAATCCTTTAATATATTAAGCTCAGGAGCAGTGTTAAAGGACTTCAAGGAGATTTTCAACTGGTGGGATTTTTCTTCCCTAAATTACAATTTTCTGTGCCATATTGGTTTGACATTTTAAGTTTTGCCTGATTTAAAGCAAAAATGCACTTCATTATACTTCTAATACCAGAATTGCAAAAGTTCCTATGAAATCAAATTTTTGTTTCCTGACAGCACTACAGATTATTCCTAGTAGAAAGAGATGTGTCAAAGAGTGTATAAGTTAAACATTAAGAAGATACCAAGCAAAGTTTGGTGAAAAAATTGAAATCCATTTCCAGCCATCTGATCTGTCTCACCTCTGAGAAGGCAATTGTGCTGTTGTAGATGTGGTCAGCTTCAGGACAGAACTTGTATCAGAGAAGAATCTATCCAAGCTGAATTTAGTTTTATTTTAAGACAAGGGTAATGGGTTGTTATTTTAGCCACAGAGACTCAAAGGTTTCAAAACCAGGATGATATCCATGGCATCAGATAACGTTAAACAAGATGGGAGTGGCTGTGCTTCTTCACCAAGTCATATGAATGACAGTGAAGCCTTTCCTGCCCATCTAAGATAAAGACTGAGTGACATGACCTGAGAGAGAGAGATGCAGGAAAACTGTCATGTTCCAGGCAGAAACTCATGAAAAAATATAAACCTGAATACTTGTTTGGCATCCTAAAGAAAGCTTTTCAATTCCAGTCCTGCAAATCCATTTCATCTGATTGCCCCATATGTGTTTTGGCTTAGCCAGAAGTGTATTCATGATTAAGAAAAATGTTATATACTTTTCACTTGTGAAATATTTGGATAATTCTAGATAGAACATTTTGCTACAGAAAAGGTTTTAAGCTCCTTCCCTCATTCACCATTTCAGAGCTTCTCCTTTACAAGGCTTGTTTCCATCTGTTCTGAACAGTTGGTTCTAAGAGGATAACAATTTAACTGTTTTTTTTTTTTGTTTGTTTGTTTCTTTTAATTTTAGCAGTGCAATGTTTTTAATTTCATTCTCAACTACACAAGCATTAAAGTACAATTGTGTATAGGTAAAATTATTATTATTACTACAGGTAGTTACTTCTGCCATTGCATTCCTGGGTTTAAAACCATCATTTAGCAAATGTCAGTAGTAAATCTGACCATTTTCAAGTTTGGTTAGACTGAGATTACTTCTTTCTCTTTCTTTAATAATAATTGAATTCCCTAGTGCACAAGAACACTAAAATAATAATTCCAGACAATGAACAGCAGCTTATTATTTCATTATCTGCTGCTTCAGGGTTTTTTTCTTATTTTTCATTTTAGCACTAGGAGAGAATTTTTCTGTATCACACAGCATGGGTGTCATTCGTTCAGATGTTCTACACTAGTGCGAAATAGTTCTTTTACAACTGTTTCTAGCAGCTCGGTCTCAAGCATCTTTCAGCTATGTTGTAGGTTCATTTTAGTAAACATTTTTTGATCTTTGAAGTCCATCATTCCACATATCTGAAAACTCTCATCTGCAAGTTTTCAGAAATTAACGTCTTTCTTTTTCTTTTATCCCCCACTGTTTACCTCTCTCATTCCTCTGCAGAGTTCCATCACCTTTCTCTAATGTGGTCTGTATCTTAGTAATTACCTCAGTGAAGTTGTCTAAAGGACAAACAGAAGCCCCATTAGCTCCCAGGTATATAGTTTGCTTGACAAGTTTTCATAAAATATAATAGATTTTTTTCCTCTATACCGAAGCAGTACTGTTCTCTGATTTTATGTCTACCTAGAGGATTAATTATAGTGTAGTCAAGACTCTCATAGAGCAAACCTCTGGAATTACAAGATTTTCCTCCCACTCTTTGCATGCTCTAGGTAAAGACAGATTGCATGCTACATAAGAAAACCACAGTATGGATCTTGTTAACGTAAATGAGACTGAACAGACTGGTCGAAATTCAGAAGTACTGCATAAAATAGAATGAGCTAGGCTCATATTTGTTTGTATTCCCTCAAGAATTCTATATACTTCATAGCAATAGGTCTAACTAATTTACTATATGTGCTGAAAGTAACATGGCACTAAATCTGTTGGATCTTGGCTGCTAGTGACGTAATATTTAATACTTACCTGCAATTTTACAGAATAGGGGAGTGTGACGAAGCATGCATGAAGCCAGGAAGCATGGATCAACGATTTAAACACTGTAAATATCTCTTGAACTCAGGTTTTACGCAGTATCAAAAAGAAGATACAGAATCACTGAATCACAGAATGGGCAGGGTTGGAAGGGACCTCTGAAGATCATCTAGTCCAACCCCCCTGCCGAGCAGGATCACCTAGAGCACGTTGCGCAGGATGGCATCCAGGCGGGCCTTGAATATCTCCAGAGAAGGAGACTCCACGACCTCTCTGGGCAACCTGTTCCAGTGCTCTGTCACCCTCACAGTAAAGAAGTGCCCCCTCATGTTGAGCCGGAACCTCCTGTGTTTCAGTTTGTGCCCATTGCCTCTCCTGTTGCTGGGCACAACTGAGAAGAGACCGGCTCCATCCTCTCGACACCCTCCCCTCAGATGTTTAATGAGGTCTCCCCTCAGTCTTCTCTTTTGCAGGCTGAACAGGCCCAGCTCTTTCAGCCTGTCCCCGTACGACAGCTGCTCCAGTCCTCTAATCATCTTAGTAGCTCTCCTCTGAACTCGCTCCAGTAGTTCGATGTCCCTCTTGTACTGGGGAGCCCAGAACTGGACACAATACTCCAGGTGTGGCCTCACCAGGGCTGAATGGAGGGGGAGGATCACCTCCCTTTACCTGCTGGCGACACTCTTCCGAATGCACCCCAGGATCCCGTTGGCCTTCTTGGCCACCAGGGCACATTGCTGACTCGTGGTCAGCCTGCTGTCCTCCAGGACTCCCAGGTCCCTCCCTGCAGAGCTGCACTCCAGCAGGTCAATGATACCTTAATTCCTTAAAGGTTATGATACCTTTAAATACCTTCACATTTAAGAATTATAAGTTATTGAATGCAGACCAGGGACAAAGGAGGGAATAAAATAAAAGGAGGGAATGGTTCTATTTCTTGCTGCAGGGTTGCCAAGAGTGGAAAACATCTCTCTGGTCAGGGTTCTGCTTGGTAGACAGTCACTACTTGGAGAGCTACTAGTGTCTTTGCTTTTCTCTAAAATCCTGTCTCCAGAGTATCAGGGTTTTTTTGTTTGTTCGTTTGTTTGTTTGTTTTTAATTTTTCCACTGCAGGAATTAAGAATCAGTTTAAATGTATCATCTGTTGCATCTTAAAAAAATAAATTAATGGAGAGAAATATGTGTAGAAGTTATCACTTCCACTCCCAGTAGGTTATCAAGCAGACTTTTCCTTTAATACCCAGCCATTTGAAAAAATAATTTCATAAATGCAGTATTTTGTTTCCTATCAGGCATTCTAATATCATTAGATGTAACTTCAAGCCATTGATATATCCCAGAAATAGTTTCAGACCCATTCTTACCACTTCAAGGAAGAGACAGGTTATTCTGCTTAATGTGAACTTAAGTGTATGGGATTTCACTGGAGCAGCTATTTAAAATTCTCCTTCCTGGTTTGGAGCTAGCACAGCAATGGGAATTTACGCTCCTTGGGACTCAATAATGAAGATTTGTCAGAAGTAAAATGAGATTTTTGAGTTTCTTGGGAAATAAATTAGAAATTCAGGAAGTTTGGTATGAGCTGAAGATGAAAAGGTCTATTGGGCTCCAGAGCACTGAAGCTAGGGAATGGAAAGCTGGCATTCTGAAACATGGGTGGATAGGGACAGAAAAAGAAAACAAAGGGGAAATCAAATGAGAGAAAGGTATTAGGACTCTCATACAGGTTTCATGAGTTTTAAATAAACATCATAACAACTTAAAAATTCATATGGTTTTAATATGGTTTTAATCTAATGCAAATCAAACTTGTGCAGCTGTGAGCTGAATCAGACATAAAGCATTACGAGTACAAATTATATCCTCATCCTTATCTCCTACATTTCTGATACAAAAAAAAAAAAAAAAAAAAAAAGTNAAAAAAAAAAAAAAGGACAGATTTCTCTTGACAGTGTATATCTATCTTGACAATGAAATACTGGCCAGGCTTTGCTCTTGGTAAACATACTGTTTGTCATAATACAGTTTCTACTGCAACTTTTCTCTAACTGTATTTGACATGTACCTTACCGCTTATTTGAGTATTACTTCTTCAGTGTCTCTTGCAATTCTGGTGTTTCATCTGGAAAAAAAAGAGCAAAGCAAGGAAATTCTCTTGTTGCAGGACTGCTCTTTTGAGGATATATATTGCCTCCTGGTCTTGAAAACAGTACATTTGGATTAATATTGTAAGTTAGGGTACAGTTCCTGCTTACATCTCTGCTCTAGAGAGCTCCAATATCCATGTAGCACTTCTTGCAGAATTCTGATTCAAATAACACTTAGAGGTCATAAAAATATTATCCTTGCAGTTTGGATTGTCTGTAGATATATATATAAATTAAATGATTTGGCCTGAATGTGAGAAATATTCTGAAGAACAGACTGTTGAATTCACTTGCAAAATGAAATGGTTATGCATTTAAAAAAATAAAATAAAATCTGGGGGTCAACTCAGAAGCAAGCTTGGTTTTACAATACTTACCATTTAGAGAAGAAGAAGGACATCACATTCACTTCTTTTGTAACTTCTTTCCAAAAGACTGAAACAGACTTGTTGGGAAAAATAACCAGACTAAACCAAATCAAAGCAAAAACCCACCCTGACTGAAAAGTGGAGGGATTACAATATATATTGTGCCTGGACGCGGGGCCAATGCAAATTTTCAGAACAGCATTGGCCAGCTATCCCACAGCCTTTTCCTTCTTAGATTTGAACATAGGTTTGCTCATGAACCTATTTTTGCAATGCCATAAATATCTATTTTTTCCTGAAAGGTTAAAGTAATGGAGAGAAATTTGTAAATAACAAAGAGCTTGCATATTCAGCTACTCAGATCTCAAATTGTCTTATGATTTACCTTGCAGCATGGAAAATATATTTTTCATTTCACACTTTGTGAAGAGTAATCTTCAAAATGGTTGGAATTTCAGTTCAAATATCACCTGATAACATGATGATTATCCAAACTATCTACATTGCTTGTTGTGGGATTTAAATCTCACAAGAACAGAGAGGTTAATGAAATTTCTGGGGCTTGCTTTCTCAGAGGTCAGAGATACCACAGTAACATTTTATCATCATATTTGATATTTCTATTCCACTTGGATCAGAAATTATAGTGGAAAAATATAAAAGAAAACTTATGTAAAAGGAAAATGCAAAAAACGACCCTAACTTTATTAAACATCAAAGAAATTCTCATCAAGTTCAGGTAATTCTCATTTTATTGGAACTGGTTTAATTATTTTTCCTCGAACAGAGCATTATGAATTCTTACACTTTTTAATCACTCATGACAGATGTTTTAGGAGCTGTAAGAAAATTAGATCAGGAACCTTGAAAAATGTTTACAAAGATGTTGTCTGGCAAATCATCTCTTGTAATATCAGAAACTCTGTTCAGGTAATGAGATGCTTCAAAAAATGTGAAGAAATTAAAAGTATGCTACATGAAAATTTCAGCCACTTGCAGAAATTTGAAAAACAAAACAAAACAAAACAACCAACCAACCAACCAAATAAAAAAAAATAAAAAGAGAATGGTTAAGCATCCTAAAAACCTGAATTTGGCATTCATAAAAAGCAGTTTCATAACATTTAAATAAGGTAGAGATTTTGATATTCAAAATTTTGCCTTTCTTTTAAATAACAAAAGCTTAAATGTGTCTGCATTTCTCTTTATGTGTAAAAAGAATTATGTTGGATCAACCAAAATGTATTGTTTTTCTGATCTTTATTTTTTTCACTTTTAAAACATTATGTTACAAATACAAAGCAAAAGCCATATAAAAAAGATTTTTTAGCTCAAAATATATCACTGATTCATTTTCATGTCTTCAGGATCTTTCTTTTCTGTCCAAAAAAGTGGTTAGTGTAACCAATGTATCAATATATTTTAACAATGATAGAAACTTTGATGAAAAATAGTTCAGTC
This sequence comes from Chauna torquata, assembly GCA_013399475.1. NCBI lineage: Eukaryota > Metazoa > Chordata > Aves > Anseriformes > Anhimidae > Chauna > Chauna torquata. The sequence continues at coordinate 6,862 of VXAL01006590.1, read as the reverse complement.
TTTTCAGTTGTATCTTTTCTGATGTGACTGAATATGACTTTTCTGATATGTTCGACTTACATCCTCTAATACAGGGAAAATTCAGTGTTGCAAATACCCTTTGAATTAGGTTGAAGCCTTTAGCCAAAGTCTGGTAAAAATTGTAGTGAACTGGAACAAGATTTTGAAGGATAATTGTCTTTTGAAAGATAATGAAAAATAACTTTTAAATTGTCATACTTATTTTTATGGCATTTCGTGCTGCATTCTGTGCAAAATGTTTTCATTCAGTGAATAAAAACCAAACTGATGTGTGTTATATATTGTAAAGGAACTGAACTTAAGAGTAATTGATGAAGTAGTCAGAAGCAAAAATAAATCAGCTTTATCTCTGGAAAATGCTGCGTGGTTCCATCTACAACAGTTACCTATTTGCAACCTTCCATCTGCTGCCTGTGGCTGTAGTTAGTGAACTACTTAGCCACATACTTGACTGGCAAGCAGTGGAAAGGTGCGTAAATATGTGCTTAAGGACTTGGTCACTTGAGGTCTGTTATATATTCAAAGGATGCAGAGTTAGTGTAGACAAATGCCATCATTGCGTCAGGACTGCATCCTTACAACACTGCACAATTGCTTAGTATACTAACTGTACCTTAGAAGGAAACAATCCCCTAGCACCTATTTTGAAAGGAAACAGTGGTTATCATAGAAAGAATTGCTATTGTGTATCTCCAGTTGGTGTTAATACATTTGTGAAGGCAAGTCAGTGTAGCTTGAATTAAAGAGAAAAGAAAAAAGAGAGAATGAGAAATTGACAGGAAAAATCTAAGGGGCAATGACATGCTTATAAAGAAAGGGTTTTGTTTTTTTCCTTGAAACGTCTAGTTTGCCTTCAGAAAGGGTTTTATTAACCTTAAATGGGTGTGATTCCTTAAAAGAGGGTGTATTTCACTGAATACACAATAACACTGTACCTTTTAGAATTTTAAAGAAATGGGTATCTGACAGTGAGTTGCTTATTAGCATCTACTATGACAGACAGGTGCATTAGATCTAGTTCTGAAGATGAAGAGAGAGTGGAGAGAGAGAGACTAAAAATAAGTGATTGCATTTTTCATTGTAATTAGAAATAGCAGCACAGAGAATAGGGCAAAATTAGCTGCAGTTGTATTTACACACTGACTACTTAACAAATGTATTATGTGTTTAACAATGAAAAATTTTATCCAAGTACCTAAAAACACAACACAAGATTATATTATGTTTATTGTGCATTAATAATATGTTAAACAGCTGAATCTACACACAAAACTCTGATTTGTATTATTTCAAATGCAAATAAACATAGGAAAAGATATAAGGTTACATTTGTATTTTAAAATGATGCCTATTATGAAATTCAGTATGTGCATTCATTTGGAAAAAAAACATTTATTCTCCTCTAATGTTTAAAGATCAAAAATGTTGGAAGTGAGTATGTTGGGAAAGCACCAAGAACAGTTTTCAACCTTAAGAGGAAAACCGGTTATGTTGAGGATTTCCTGACAGTAAAGGGCATTTTATCAATTCTTTCTTATGATATTTTATACTCCTTTCCTTGCTGTGTCTTTTCTAATTAATTGTCCATAAATTATCCACTTGGCCTTTAAGAGACAGAAACGCTAAAACA
>VXAL01006589.1:193519-221270 GCA_013399475.1 Chauna torquata | reverse complement strand
AGCCCCCGCAGGAGCAGGCTCCAGGCCAGAGCTGCAGCCCATGGAGAGGAGCCCACGCAGGAGCAGGTGATCCGGTGGGAGCTGCCACCCATGGGAGGGACCCCACGCTGGGGCAGGGGCAGAGAGTGACCATGAAGGAGCAGCAGAGACGCAGCGATATGGGCTGACCGCAGCCCCCATTCCCCGTTCCCCTGCGCCGCACAGGGGAAGGAGGTAGAAGAGGGTGGATGGGGGGAAGGTGTTTTTAGTTTGCTTTTAGTTTCTCACTGCTCTAGTCTGCTAGTTATAGTAATAAATTATATTAATCTCCCTATGTTGAGTCTGTTTTGCCTGTGACGATAATAAGTGAGTAACCTCCTTGCCCTTATCTCAACCCTTGAGCCCTTGTCCATCATATTTTCTCCCCCTGTTCCTTTGAGGAGGGGGAGTGAGCGAGTGGTTGTGGTGGAGTTCTGCTGCTCAGTGTGGCTAAAACCCAGCAGGACAAAACCACGGCATTTTAGTGCAGAGGGACATCTCTGCATATCCCCAGCTTCTGGCTTTGCCAAAGGCGGGGGGCCTTTTCCCAGAAAAACTTGCAAGCCCCTCACAGCAGGTCTCCCTTAAGCCCTTTTCCCAGCAGCGTGCTGGCTGCCACGGGCACTGCTCTTTTGCAACCCCGCAAACTTTGGACCCGCCTTCAGGGCCCGAGCCTGAGTTCCGCATCCCACCAGTGAGCCCCACGAGGGTGACACCCCCACAACCCCGACCGGGGGGGTACTGGGCACAGCTCGCTGCCCCTGGTGACGGCTCCTGACCCCCTCGCTCTTTCCCTCCCCTGCTGACGTTCTCATCCCCAGGCACCTCCCCGCGCCTCCATCTTCCACGCGGGGAGGGGAAAATAAACAACCCTGTGTCTGCAGGCGCAGCGGTCCCTGCTCCCCACGGCACCCAGCAGCAGGTAACGGGGAACCCCCGACCGGCCTCCGAAATGCAAGGCCTGGATACTGGAGGGGCTCGGGAGGGCCCAGCTTCCCCGCCAGCTGCGGGGCACTGGGGCGAGCCGCTTGCTGCTCAATCCCCAGCAAGGGGACACGGGTCCTGGCTCCCTGCCGGCTCTGAAAAATGGGGCTGGGAGCCTCCGCAAAAGTCTGAAAAAGGGGCTGGAGATGGGCACGGGGCTCTGCCGGCTGCGTCCGTGAGACATGCCGCCGGCCCGGCGATACCGAGAGAAGGACAAGTCGTCCTGCAGGACCTGCCCTCTGCCCGGGGCGCAGCACGGCACTTTCCTCGAAGGTCCCCCCTGCCACCCCAAAAGCCCAAGCCTTCACGCCAGGCAGGACACGGGCTTTTTCCCCTCCCGGAACCCCATGGGGCTGGCCCTGAAACGCAGGTGGTGTCAGGGCGAGCACCCCAACAGCCCAGCACCGCGTCCCAGAGGCAGCGGCTACCTTGCTCCGGGAGCTCCTCAGGGCTGGCTGTGCATCTCCACGCTCCCTGCACCCCCAAAATCCCCCACAGAAGTCAGGGGCCACTTCCCAGGATGCCAGCAAGCAGGGCAGGGTTTCTTCCCCATGGCCGGGATGGGTGGTCTTGGTGGAAATTTCAGGAGCCCCTGGGGACAAGCCTCCCGCTGTGTCCCCCCCTGTCCCCATCAGGATGGCCACAGCGGACACCTACCTGCGCCAGCCATGGAGCACGGTGCACGGCATCCCCATGGTCTGCGCCTTCGCCCAAAACTGGGAGCGGGTGGACAACTTCCAGAGCCGCCCCGACGACATCGTGGTGGCCACCTTCCCCAAATCCGGTGAGCAGCCCGGGCACAGGAGAGGGGCCATGTTTGGGGAGCGGGGGGGGCACCATCCCATGGCTGCCCGCGCTGGAATGTTGGGGGGGGCTGCCGAAAGGTGCTGTGGTGCCCGTGGTGGGTTCGGGTGGGAACGGCACCAAAGGGATGCCCGGCCACTCCTTGCCAGGCACCACCTGGGTCAGCGAGATCGTGGACATGGTCCTGCAAGGCGGCGACCCCGAAAAATGCAAGCGGGACGCCATCATCAACCGGGTGCCCATGCTGGAGTTCGCAGCCCCCAGGCAGATGCCAGCAGGTAGCGGGATGGGGGGAGACACAGCGTGTGCCCCCAGGCTGGGGGTCCAGGCTGGCCAAAAAAGGATGGGGAAGGCTGGGCTTTTGGGGTGCACCCTGCTGGTAGTGGGAGTGCTTCCTGCAGGCACAGAGCAGCTGGAGGGCATGCCGTCCCCCCGCATCATCAAGACCCACATCCCGGCCGACATCCTGCCCAAATCCTTCTGGGACAAGGGCTGCAAGGTAATGGGGCTGGAGGGGACTCACCAGGAGGGGGCTGGCAGAGATAAGGGGGTGGCCAGCCCCTCCGGCGCCTCGCAAGTCCCCACGTGTCACCAAGGCCGGCCCCTCTGCAGATGATCTACGTGGGGCGCAACGCCAAGGATGTGGCCGTCTCCTTCTACCACTTTGACCTGATGAACAAGCTGCACCCTGTCCCTGGGACATGGGACCAGTACCTGGAGGAGTTCATGGCCGGCAGAGGTGGGCTGGGACACCCGTGGGTGCGTGTGGGGACCCTGAGGGTGCCGTCGCCCGCTGACGCCCGCGGCCGCTCTCCCCGTGCAGTGGCCTATGGCTCCTGGTTCGACCACGTGAGGGGCTACTGGGAGCGCCGGAGGGAGCACCCCATCCTCTACCTCTTCTACGAGGACATGAAGGAGGTGAGCGGCCGGGGCTGACGGTGGGGCTGGGGGCCTGGAGGCACCGGGGCTGAGCACCGGCCTCTGTCCCCAGGACCCCCGCCGGGAGATTGCCAAGGTGGCCCGGTTCCTGGGGCGGGAGCTGCCGGAGGCAGCGCTGGAGGCCGTCGCCCACCACACGTCCTTTGAGGCCATGCGGAACAACCCCAGCACCAACTACAGCATGGTGCCCCTCCACCTCATGGACCAGGGCATCTCCCCCTTCATGCGCAAAGGTGAGCGGACCCTGGGGGCCCCCGGTGCCCCAGGGCCCCCCGGCCCCGCTCAGCCCCCTCTCGCCCCCCAGGCATCGCCGGTGACTGGAAGAACCACTTCACCGTGGCCCAGAGCGCGCGCTTCGACCAGCTCTACGCGCAGCGGATGGCGGGCACCGACCTGCGCTTCCGCACGCACGTCTGAGGCACTCCCGAGCCCTGCACATCCCCCCCAATTTTCTGCTTTTGCAAAAATAAAAGTTTTCCTTCTGCTTTTCCCCCCACACCTGCCGATGTGAAAGCTGCTGCATCACCTTGAGGAGTCCCCCCTGCATGGCACGTTCCCCTCCGGGACACACAGCCAGCTGCGCCCACGTGGCTTTTTCAGGGAAGAATAAATAAGCCAGGGATGTGTCTCCAGCACAAGGCCCATAAATTTGTTTAGTGGCCCCCCATGCGCCTCTGCCACCGCCCCACAGACGGGTGTCCTGCGCCCACCACCTCCGACCTCATCATTGCATCAGCAGGCGTCACAAAAGGCCCTGCTGGGGTCACACCTCGGTGTGAGGGGGCCTGGGCCTGGCAGGGCGGTTGCCCCCTCCGGCGGCTGGGCCATGGGGGCGAGGTGAGGTGAGCGGGACGGGGACGAAAGCATCCCCGGGGCAACCGGAAGAGGACGGGGGTCCCGTCCTTCCCCCTCGCCTCAGAGCGATGTCGGCAAAGGGAGGGTTTTGGGGGGGTCAGTTTGTGCCGTTCTGCTGGCAGGGACCTGGAAACTCCTCTGCTGCCACCAGCCCCCTGACACCAACTTGTCCAGCAGGTACAGGGGTGCTGGGGGGGGCAGGAGGAGAGGGACCCCCCCGCCACACCACAGGGCTCCCCATGCCAAGAAAAAAAACCACAGGGCTCGCGGGCACATGGCAGTGCTGCGGCACAGGGGCGACCTGGAGGAGAGATTCGCTGAATGCAGGCGCATCTCTGGAGATGCAATTTCTTTCTCAAATGCGGGTGAAATAGTCCGAGAGGTTAAGAAAAGATTTTTGGTTGGGAAATCGCTCCACCGTACTCTGGGGATGCGGTCAGAAGCTGGCTGGGGAAAGGGCAGCAAAACTGGGCTACAGCCCTGCATGCCGCTGCTTTTAGCCCTGCTTTCAGCAAAATTCCTTGAGTTTGGCAATTATCCACCACAAATCCAACAGATGGGGGTGGGTATTGCAGCATTTGTTGGCCTTACGGGCCTGGATGGGGAGGGGGGAGAAAGCAAGGCGAGGAGGAGAAGACATAGAACTGCAATCCCTTTTTGGAAGCAATGTTGCTATAAGCCATAATAAAATATTCGCAAATCGTTCCTGCTTCTCTCTCGGCTGCCAGCTTCTGTCTTGCCCAATGACATTTGTGGGTGCTGCTTTGTCCTACGAGGAGGCTGCTTTGTCCCACTGAGCCCCCTGTCCCCTTTCGCATTGCAGTTTGATGACAACCCCCAGCGAGGAGGGGGAGTCGGAAGAGGAGAAGATCGAAATAAGCCAGGTAACCGCACGCGGGAGTGGAGACACCTGCACCCGCGGCCCCCTCCCCTCGCGCAGAGGAGGGGGCTCCCCAGCCAGACGTGGCTTCTCCGCGCCTGGTCGCTCCGTGCTTATGTCCTCGGCAGACCTGCGTCATCACCCCCCTTGAGCTCTGGTGACATCCACCATATCCCGTGGCACCGTGTACCTCCTCTGGGGAGTTGCTTTTCCCCGCAACACGCTGGTTTTGTTGGGTTTTGTTTTCCTTATGCCCCTTGTTTCTTGCACCGAGACACCACCTGCCATTCATCCACAGTCATCTCCTCCCATCCTTTGGGTCTCTATGGACCTTCCTCATGCTGTCTCCCCCCGGCCACATATTTTTGGGCTGAAGGTGTCTGTTTGGATGCTGGACTGCCTCTGGCAGTTCTTTTCTCAGCCCCTTGGCTCCCAGCGTCCAGCTGCAGGAATTTCCCTTTGTTCCTGCTCCCTCCACCCAGCACCCCAACTCATGCCAAAGACTGCCCCTCCGCGCATGTGAATGGCTTGTTCTCAATTTGTTCCAGGGATTTTCCGCCTTCCAGAAACCTCTTGCATGCCTGCTTTGATAAAAAGCTGGGCCTTCCAACATCCCCGCCTCTTGCTTCCTTAGGCTTGTGCATTTGCCTGCAAGCCCCCAGGCATGGTTTTCCCCCCAGTGTATCTGTGGTCCGCTGGAAGACCCTCTAATGACACCCTTCATACACAGCCAGCGGCTCCTGTAAAATGCAAAGGGTGCCAAAAGCTTCAAAAAGTGCTTTTTTTCACTGCTATCAATGAGAAACATCCGTTGCTTTTTTTTTTTTTTTTTTTGGGTTGCTATTTGTATCTTTTGGGCTGGGCTCAGAGTACGACCAGCGCAGCACCAGCCCTCGCTGCTGTAGGAAGGTGTAGCAGTGGTGTAGAAACGCAGCAGAGGAGAGGCAATGCACCTGCAGGTTTTGCAGGCAGGCTGCAAAGCCCCCGCATGCTGCAGAGCACCATCCAACGCACCCATGCAGGGGGAACGAAGCTTCCCCGTGAAACCGGGACTTCGCTTCGCTCCGTGTGAACACAGTGCCTCTCTTCCCGCTGCTTGCCGCTGCCAAGCTGCAGGCGCTGCACGCCCGGGAGAGCAGCGAGTGGTTTTCCTTGAGGGCTCCTGCCCGTGCCCAGGGGTCCAGCTGAGGGCTGCCGCAGGGGTCTGCTGAAGCGCCAGTGAAAGCTCTGCTGCTGGCCGTGCGTGTGGCCAAGGTTACCCCCGCCTTGCACGCAGCCGTTGCAGTGCAGACCGCCGAGCGAACAGCACCCGAAGTGGAGGATGCTCTCCCGTCTCCACCCGAAGCCGGCTGTCGCTCCTCCAGCCTGGAGGCACCGCCGGCGCAGGACACACCAGCCCCAGCTGAAATCCCACCCGTGCCTTCGCAGTCGGAGAAGGGAACGCAAACTCCTTTTGCTGGAACAGCCCTGGGGAAGCAGCGTAGCTCTGCAGAGCTGCGAGGACAAGCCTCCGGACCTGACCTGCCGGGAGCAGAGGGGCTGCCTCTCTTTGCCTCCCGCTCCAAGCCTGGACGGGCCAGCCCTGAGCCTGCCGTACAGGCAGATGAGCAGCAACCCCTGCCCTCCCCGCACGCCCAAACGCAAAAGGAGCCGTTGTTACGGGCCGTGCCGGCAAGGAAGAAGTCTCCGACCACTTATGCCGAGGCCGAGGCGCAGACCTCCTACGTGGACATGCCCCTGGGGAACAAGTGGCGCGTGTACCGCTTGTGCGCCGAGGCCCAGGCGCAGACCTCGTGCCGGCAGCTGCCGGCGCCCGGCAGCCGAACTGCGCTCCTGCGGGATGCAGAGCTGGCTTAGCACCGTGAGCACGCTGCACCCACGTAAGCAGAAAAAATTATTCCTCTCGTAATTCCCCCTGGCCAGAGATGGGCTTTGCTCTGCTTCTGAATTTCTCTTTTAGAGCAGAGAGGCAGCAGGCAGGTACAGTGCGGCATCAGGGTTAGGTACAATTGGTGGATTTGGTCAAAATTTAGCAGGGATCTCAGTTTCTTTTTCATTCCCCTCTGGAGCTATGAACATACGGAAGCATTACGACATGTGAACAAATTCCTGCCTGGGTCAATGCAATAGCTGCTGCCCACCCATTCGGCAGGACCCAAGCCAGCCAGGTCTTTGCCCGACTCCTCTGTGGGCCAGGCGAACTCCCTGATGAGTCCAAACTTAATCCGCTAAAATAAATCACCTTTGAGCTCCCCTGGCGCAGGGAAAGCCCTGGCAAGGCAGGGGCATGCAGGTGCCTGCAGGCAGCTGCAGCAAGTCTGCCCTGCCACGCCTCGTGAGACTTAGCAAGCTTAGGGTGCAGCACCTCTTCTGCACTGAAAATGCACACAAAGCTCGGCCTGGAGCCTTTTTCATTCCGTTTTTTTTTTTTTTTTCTTTCTCCCCTTGCAGAGTGGAGAAGGCCCCAGCACAGCCACCCCAGTGTCTATACGTTTACACGCAAAGGTGTACCCGCTGCAGCGGAGAGAAGTAATAAAATCTTAAACTGAATCGATAAACACAATGAAAACCGTGAGTGCGGGCGCATTTTCGTCCTCTAGCAGGGCTGAGATAAAGACATAAACTGGCTGAGAAGTGTGGTTATGGCACAGGTACCCGCTCATTACTCTTTGCTGGAGTTTCCCTGTTACACTTGGGGATTATGAGGGGGTAGGTGTTTTACTGAGCCTGAGCATGTGCCCCCACAAAACTTCTCATTCCACCTGCTTCCGTCTGCACTTGGGGACAAGCCAACCTCCAAATTATACTCCTCAATCTTCCCCATCCAGGCATTGTCACCCCCCCAAAAAATGTGTCTTTTGCAAGGCAAGACTTTCAAGTCCCCCTTCAGTCCCAAAGCTGCTTTCTTGAAATAACAGAAAGGAAAATTGCTGTCATTTGGCTCTTCTCAGGGCAAAAGCCTCTCTTTTATGCTCTGGCACTGAATTTTTGAGGTGCTGGTGGTCATCAGGGCTTGCTGGAAACAACAGAGGTGTCAAGCACAGTTGTAACCCACAATCAGGAAGATGTGGAAGAAACCTGTGTACCTGTACTTGGAAAACACTAGGCTGGATTCCCAAACCTTTGCAGAATTAGCCTTGAGTAACCTACAGCTATTAAAGAGATCCAGAGGTTGCACCGGTTCTGCTCAGTAATGCTAGATGTGTGAAATGCAGACACATAACACTATCCACTTTCTTCAACCCACTTTTCTTTTGTTTGCTGGATTTCATCCTCTAATCCTCTCAATGTTTGTCTTTCCTGCATTAAGAGTAACGCGAGCATCACCTTTAAAAGCTGTCCTTTTAAATCCTACCTTTAAAAGTAGGATTTAACCCTCCGGGTCCACTAGCAATAGCTCTTCATTGCTACACAGGAATTGGTTACTGGAGGGTTAGGAACAAAAGTTTACGAAATTCAGGAGCATGATTGGACTGACTTCAACTGCCTTTCAAGTGACTTTGCATCCCCAAACACCAGTACCGACTGGGGGACGAGTGGATGGAGAGCAGCCCTGTGGAGAAGGACTCGGGGGCACTGGTGGATGAAGAATCGAGCAGGGACCTGTTGGACCAGGTCCAGAGGAGGGCCACAAGGATGATCAGAGGGCTGGAGCACCTCTCCAATGAAGACAGGCTGAGAGAGTTGGGGTTGTTCAGCCTGGAGAAGAGAAAGCTCTGGGGAGATCCTATTGCAGCCTCCCAGTACTTGAAGGGAGCTTATATGAAGCACGGAGAGAGACTTTTTACTAGGTCCTGTAGTGACAGAACAAGGGGTAACAGTTTTAAACTGAAAGAAGGTAGGTTTAGATTAGATGTGAGGAAGAAATTCTTCACTATGAGGGTGGTGAGGCACTGGAACAGATTGCCCAGAGAAGCTGTGGATGCCCCATCCCTGGAGGTGTTCAAGGCCAGGCTGGGTGGGGCGTTGGGCAGCCTGGGCTGGTGGGAGGTGTCCCTGCCCATGGCAGGGGGTGGAACTGGATGGTCTGTAAGGTCCCTTCCAACCCAACCCATCCTATGATTCTGTGATCATGGTGAAACTACTGGAGGCAAGGTCAATTACTGTCACAACATGCTGGTATAATTGCCCCAAACCGAGGGCTTAGAAAGTCAGGTTGACAAAATTTTAAAAACACAGAATTGTAGAATAATTTAGGCTGGAAAAGACCTCCAAATCATCCAGCCCAACCTTTAAAATGGAGCTGTATCTTCAGATTCCTATAGTTTCAAGTCATTAAACACTTGAATCGATTTTCAGAACCAAGGGCCACACACATTGCACTTACCAGCAAGGGTAAAATACAACTCTTGAAAAGCTTTGCAAACAAAGCACAAGATGCTCTTTGTTCCTGTGGGCAGTTTATAAACAAGTCTATTATTTAACAACCAGTTTTGTTATGCCAACTAGGACGTTAAAGGGAGCAAAAGATGTTTTTAGCCATCAGACACCATATCTCTCAGCTGCAGGATGCAAATCCTTCTGAGAATCTGGCTCTGTAGCAACATCGTGATACTCCCTAGCATGGGGAAGACTATTAAATTACCGGAGCATAACAAAGCAATGAACAATCCCAGAAGACATGCCCCCCTTGTCATCACCCCGTATTGTATTGCTTCCTCCTATTGAAAATCCCTGTTCAGGGTGAAACTTATTTAAGCTCCTTCTGCCTGATGCCAAGCCTTGCCAGAGCTGCCCAGGCACAGGTGAGCAGCAGCGCACAGAAGCGGACCGGCGCAGCAAATCGCACCATATGAACCAGGGCACGATGCTTTTGTACCTCGGAAGGCTCTGCTAGGTAAGAGCTTTTTGCTGCGTGGCATTCACTCCCCCCAGATTGCATTGGATTGAACATACCATTTTCTGCCTGGGTTTTAGTTCTCATTTTGATTCCTGGTGGTTGACAGCTCCTTTCAGGACATAGTACTTACATTTCCAAGGGAGACCCAGCCCAGAAGATGCAGGTTTCACCCTGAGAAGCACTCCTGGCGGCTAGGAGGGCCCCAGACCCACGGTTAGACACCTGAACCAAGCCTACAACATGACCAGGTTGGTGCTAATGTGCCCCAGACGGCAGGAATGACCTCCCCGCACTAGAGCTGCCATAACTTGTATTACTTAAACAGGGACACGGCTGTAGAAGGGTTGAGGAGGCTTAATGATGCCTACGATATCGCCTGTCCCAGCCAGTCCCACCACAGGTGTCCCTCCACCTTGTGTAGCCCAGGGCTCTTGGCCCAAGTCTGGCCATACCTCCAGGCAGGCACTTCCTGCAGCGCTGCCACCTGTTGGCTTAGCAAAACCCTTCTTCTGGGCAGAAAGAGTAAAAAATATCCTTAGGTCCAGGTGAATTTGTACCATAACAAGTAGAAACATTACAGTATGCAGACACCATGGCTGTTGCAACTGAAAACAGATCTTCTCAAGTCAGAAGTGGCCATACATTCTCTGGCAAACCTCAGTATTTCCCAGATGCCATTTACTCTCTAGTAGTTACAAGTACATCTGCCAGCATTTACTGACTGATACAGCCCTCATACAGCTGCAGGAGACCCCCTGTTATTTGCTTTCATTTCCATGGTAAGGATTTTGCTCCTCAGGGAGAAACTACAAAGGTACTATAAATAAAGGAAGAAATTAATATGCAAAGGGACTGCCCTGAGGGTATACCTTTGGCAGCAGCTGGGACTGCTGCCACCCCTACCCAGGGAAAGGAGTCCGCTCAGGGGGAAGCTAACGGGATAGGAGGCAGGAAGGGAGAAGCGAATCACCAAGAATCCTTTCCTGTCTTTTCAGCCCAGAGACCACACATAAGTCTGAAAGGCCCCACTCGCACAGCAGCGGACTCTCGCCTTTGCTAAGGGTGCTAGCAAGGCACCGTTGTACACAGCACAGAGGTGGAGTGCTCCCAGCTGGAAGGAAGAACCCCCAGGCTTTCTAGCCCTTAATCCTGCCATGTCCACAAAAGCCACCAGCTCCAAGAAATGCCTCCAGCTGCTCGCTTTCCAGGTCGCTCTCGTAGGGCCTGTCTTCTGCGGGAACGTGCTGGTCTGGCCAACGGAAGGCAGCCACTGGCTAAACGTGAAGACAGTCATACAGGAGCTCATCCGTCGCGGGCACAGCGTTACCATCCTGGTATCCAACGCTTCCCTCTTCATTCAGCCCAAGGCTGAGGCCACAGAGAAGTTTGAGGTCTTTAATGTGCCCTTCAAGAAAGACACCATTGAGAACCTGATCGAGGAGGTCGTGGCACTGTGGCTGAACAACAGGCCAACAGCCTTGACCTTCTGGCAATTTTATAAGGAGCTGGGAAAATTGTCCAAAAGCTGGCACCACCTCAACAGGCAGATGTGCGACGCGGTGCTGGCCAACAGGGAGCTGATGGCCCACCTGCAGGGGTCTGGCTACGACCTGCTGCTCTCAGACCCAGTGACCCTCTGCGGGGACCTCGTGGCTCTCAAGCTGGCGGTCCCCTTTGTGTACTCGCTGCGCTTCTCCCCAGCCTCCACCGTGGAGAGGCACTGCGGCAAGATCCCAGCCCCGCCGTCCTATGCGCCCGCAGCCCTGTCTGAGCTCACTGACCGCATGTCCTTTGGCGAGAGAATAAAAAATGTCCTGTCTTATCACTTGCAAGACTACGTTTTCCAGAGCTACTGGGGAGAATGGGATGTCTACTACAGCAAGGTCTTAGGTAAGCCTTTGCTACACCACTTCTCATTCCATAGCCTCCCATGTTATGAGCTGCAGAGCTGGGAGCCCGGGAGGGCAGCAAAGGCAAGGTCTGGAGGGGGGTCAGTCAATGTGACCAGCGACAAATTTTTCATTATGTCCCGATATGGGAAAGGGTGCGAGCCACCAGTGAAAGAGCCAGGCAGCCCACGTCAGACAAAAACGGGACCTTTTACAGGCAGCACGTAATGTCAGTATGGAACTGTAGGCCAGAGGGATTGCAGAAACCAAAACAGTAAATGCATCTACTAAAGAGGAGACCCATTTACCTGGGGATCCTGCTTTGGTCTAGGAGGGCAACCCTTACAGTCTTAGGCCATTAGTTACCAAACTACCCGCGTCAGGTACGTCTCCATAAATTGCACCCACCCCTGCCAGGTTGCTGTGCTGGCATGCCACTTCGTGAGAACAGGGATCACCAAACATCCCAGCTGATGGATTTGCCGTAATTAGTTGTAACGCAAAGGCTGGGACAACTTCCACACCACAGAGTGCGCTCAGCAAGGAGAGCTCAGCTTATACCTCTCCCCCTCAATGACTGCTTGCACAGAAAGCAGAGAGCAACGCAGAGCATCACAGCAAGGGGGGGTGGACTGGTGAGATACAAGCCAGCCTGGACCCTCAGTAGAAACACCGAGGTGCATTGTGGCTTTGTAATACGAGACTTTGTTTACAACACTGGTAACTAAAACCAATCCTCTCTAAATAAATCTTGTTTTGTGCAAAGATACACTCCACCCACAAGCAAACAGTGAAAGCAACAAGTCTTCCTCCTCAGGCTTTTGTTCTGGTCTGCTTTGAGCAAATACACGGAAAAATACGTTTAGGTAAGTATTAATTACATGCAATCGGCACGACATGTTTACCGAGCTCACAGCGACCCCCTGAAACAGCACTTCCAAGTCTCATGGGATGCAATCGCCTGCTACTGCCTGCACGCTGCAGGACTCAACAAGGACACCGAGCTCTTGTCATGTGCACAGCACACGGGCCACAGCACAGGGGCCTCAGAGTGGCTTCTCGCGGCCTGACCACTACCACCACCTTTGCTTCCGTGCTGGAAAGGATGCTCTGGACAGCATGGGACCCACAGCAAAAGCCCTGCACAACATCATGATTAGGAAAACCACGAGCAACAGAGCTAGGCGGGAGCGCGGCAATGATCATTTCTGGCACCGTGAAGAGGGCTCACATCGTTTCTTACCTGCAAATCAGAAGCGTGGCCATAAATAAAGCAGTTTAGCAGAGTTTCTGGTTCTGCTTACGGCGCATTATTGGCACCTAGTGGTAGACAGGAGAGCCCACACCGTCACCTACCAGCTTCAGCCTCCCTCCAGGGCGGCTCTGGAGGAGGTAAGTTCACGTGAGGACAGGACAGCCTTATTCTGACACTGGAGTCGCTCGCTTTCCCGCATTGCTTCGCCCACTTTGAGACCCAGCTTGCTGGCTGCAGCCCTGGAGCGCCGTGCTAAGTGCACCATAAAGAGATGTTCAGTGGCTTTACAAAGTAAAAATGTGCCCAGACAGTGGGTGAACATCTCTGCCGCATATCCAGCTGCACTTTGAGCTGCCAGAGGAATGAAACAGTCACCTCTTCTACCAAAAATAACAGACTGTAGTGAGGCAGGCACGAGAGCCAGGACAGCTAACAGTACACAACCCACACGGGGCTGAGCCCTGGGGCTCACAGCTCTCCACACTGCTCCAGAGGAAACATCTTTCCAGTTTCAGCAAGCCACTGACCACCAGATGGTGTCAGCTGGCCCCAGTCACCTTTTCCGCAGGAAAACACGCTGTTATCCAGGACGGGATTTTGCACCAGCTACCTTGGCTCCTTGCCTGCAGTGCAAGGCAGCGTTGTGCAGGCCCAGCCCAGCTTGACTTGGCTTGACTTGCCCTGCTGCTCCCAGTGAAGGAAGTCCACGAGGGCATTGCAAAGCAAGGCAGACCATGGCTGGGAAGGAGGTGGTTGTCCTGTGGCTGCTGGCTGTGTTGAGCTCAGGGTCTGGCGGGAAGGTGTTGGTCTGGCCGGTTGACAACAGCCACTGGCTCAATGTGGAGTACATCCTCCGGGAGCTCGTGGCCCGGGGCCATGAGGTGACTGTGCTGCTGCCTTCGTGCTTCCTCATCCTTAACGCCACCCAGCCCTCACCCTTCCACTTTGAACTGGTCGAGGTGCCGATCACCAAAACGGAGATGGCTGCAATAATGGATGAATCTTTCTATTTTTGGTTTTACCAGGAGAGAGAGTTACCCATCTGGGAAAGTCTTTACAAGATGGTTCAACTGCTGCGCAAGCTAGAGACTGTAACCAAAATCATTTGTGATGGAGTCGTGAGACATAAGGTGCTGCTGGAAAGACTGAAAGCATCTGCCTTTGATGTTCTCGTGGTAGATCCACTGGTGCCCAGCGGGGAGCTGTTTGCAGAGAAGCTGGGTATCCCTTTCGTGTACACCATCCGGTTCTCCATAGGCAACACAGTGGAGAGACTCTGTGGGGGGCTCCCAGCGCCTCCTTCCTACGTGCCAGCCATCCTAAGCCGCTTAACAGACAAGATGTCCTTCATGGAGAGGGTAAAAAACTTCATCTCCTACGCTCTGCAGGATATTGTGTATCACTACCTTTTCTGGGGAAACTGGGATCAGTACTACAGTGATGTTTTAGGTAAGGCTGCTCTAACTTCCAGAGATTACACCTGCCATACACATAGGACTACAAACACAGAGCCTTGGTGCAAAGGTGCAAGTTAGGACCAAGGCAGCCCTGAATCCCTTTCCTTCCTCCAAAATCTTTGTGTCACAGCAAACAACCCAGGCAAGTACAAACCTTATCTGTTTCTAGCTATTCTGCTACAGCTAAAATCATACAGGTACTTTTCAGATAGGCAAACCAGTGCTGATATCACATGAAACAGAGCCCGTCACTCATTCGTACACCAAATGCAACAGATACCAAGAAGAGCAAAACAACACTGCATGCTACTACTGAACTAAAACTTCTGAAGAAGAAAACTATAAAGCTTTAAAAGGCTATCTAGTGACATTACTCTTTTTTTCCCCTACTACCATTCTCACTCCTTAACTCTCCTCAGACTGAGAGAAAACTGCCTCCTCAGGTCTTTTAAAGGTCTGGGAGAGCAGCTAGCCCTGCTGGCTAGGAAGAGTGGATACACTAGTCTCAATTTGCAGTGATAAAAGGCCCCCAGCAGCAAGGAGAATAGGTCCTTCATGTTTCTGAAGGTGTCTGAAAGAAGTAGTAGAAGACAGTTGGGCTTGCTTGCTTGTTTATTTGATAACAATTGCAGAACTAATTTTGAAGTTTTGTTTTAAGGAGTTATTGTTATGATTAGGAGGATGTAGGACAATTTTTCATTTCTTTTTTTTTTTTTTTGGTGGTGGAGGGAGAGGGATTAAAGAGTTATTATTCCAATGTGAGGATGTAAATGTTTTTATTTATTTTTCAGATCTGTAGTAGTGTGTGGTTTTGTTGAGAGAGCTAAGTTGGCAGAAAGTCCTACTACTGGAGTACTTAGCTGCATATTTACTTGTGTTGCTTATCATGTTTGGCAGAGGCTAGAAAGCCTTGTGCTGGCAGCAGTGTGCTTTGGCGAACCAATGCTGTCAGCTTCAGGCTGCTTGGATTGTGTAATTTGTTGGGTTTTCTACTAGTCATAAAATGTGTGCTTTAGCAATTAGGGTTACATATACAATGCCTGCGTTAGCCCACTTGTTCTCCCTTCTGACTGCGACCTGCTGGGCTGTATCTAGTGGTGAAGGAGGCGTGAAAGGAAGGGCTAACTAAGCATCCCAATGTGGCAATATCTGCAGCTCCTGCACTGCATGTGTGCACCACCACCACCTCCTTGCAAAAGCTTTTTCGGTGTCCTTACAATCACTTTAGCTGCTTTGCTATTTAAGGCTTTTCCTATCTAAAGTTTTTTTTCAAGGGGTGAGGTTGAGACATGGTGAAAGGTTGCTTGCTCCATCCTCAGTTCAATGAGGGTCCCATGTGGTGGTGCTGAGCTCCTGGAGGAGTGCTCAGGCCCTACTTCGACTCAGCCTGAGCCTCATTCTCCTTCTGCTCAGTAAAGAGCAGCTGCCTGTTCTCCTGCCTGAACACACTAGTGGCACCAAGCATGTCTGATTCATCTGTGGGATTACCTTCAGGTGGGGAAGTCAGGCCTCTAGGGTTGGACTGCCCTGGATCAGGACGGGACAGAAGAAGGTGAGCAAAACCCAAGCTCCTCGTCTCCTCCTGTTTCTTCCCTGGGGTGGCCTTGATGCTGGGATGACCTCTGTCAGGACTGTGCCCTTCCAGCAGTGTGCCCACAACAGCTGGTAATAGAGGAGACAGGATGAGAGCACATTGTGGGCTAGTTGTGAATCACTGCAGGATGTTGTGACTGTACCTAGGAAATCAGGAGATTAAAACCATAACTGGCCTTATAGGTAGGTTGGTTCTTACAGGGCAAAGCAGCAAATCCGGCTGTAGTCAAGTGAAAAGACTGGGTTGACCCTGCCATTGCCAAAAACATCCCTTGGGCTCTTGGGCTGCTTGCGTGTTCTCTCTAGCCTGAACTCCTGTTGGCACAGGAATGTGTAACCTCGAAGATCTGGCAGCAGGGTAAGGGCTTCTGGTCCTTGCATGCTGCAGATTGCACTTTGTGGTGAGCAGAAACAGGAATAGCCTTCATTTCCAGAGATTGGCTGCAGCACTGGAGGACAGTCCGGAACGGGATTTTTTGCTTGCCCAGCCCTCCCATGAGCGGTGTTTGGTGTTCAGACATGCCCTCTTGCCAAGGCTGGCACCAAGCGGATCTCACTTTTATTGGCTGTCTCTAAAGTTGTTTACACACTGAAGCAGTGAGCTGCTTCCAGTGTGGTCAGATCAGCATTGTGCACGGATTAATGAGATGGTGGGGCAAAGGTTCCCCTGGCTGCTCTGGGCCTACACATGCTGCTGGAGTGCTGGCTTTTGTGGGAAGGTGGTGGTCTGGCCCACTGACGCAAGTCACTGGATCAACCTGAAAGTGCTGCTGGAAGAGCTCATTCTCCGGGGTCATGAAGTGACTGTGCTGGTGCCATCAAGCAATCTGCTCATCGACTACCAAGATACCTCCTCCCCTTTCACTTTTGAGGTCCTGCAAGTGCCCTTTTCCCAGGAGGCCCTGAATGCTGTCATGGAGGACTTCCTCAATCTCTGGATGAATGAGCTCCCTAACCTGTTTCCCTGGGAGGTCATGTGGAAGATGAAAGAGGCCATAGACTCCTTTTCCAAGATGTTAAAGCAGACCTGTGACACCTTGGTGTTCAACCATCAGCTGATGACAAAGCTGCAGCAGGCCAAGTTTGATGTTCTGATCGCTGACCCCCTGTCTGTAGGTGGAGAGCTTGTAGCACAAATCCTAGGAATCCCTTTCGTTTACAGCTTCCGCTTCTCTGACGGGAATGTCGTAGAGCGGCTGTGCGGTGGGCTCCCATCCCCACCTTCTTATGTGCCTGCTAGCACAGTGGGGATGACAGACCAGATGTCCTTTGTGGAGAGAGTGCGGAACTTCGTCTTTTACCTTTACATGGATTTATTTTTCTTGAAGTTTTGGCGAGATGAATGGGATGGGTACTACAGTAATATCTTAGGTAAGGCAGCTGTTGAGCAGACTCTCTTGCGTAATTTGTGTCTTTCAAATGTTTTGAGACCATAGTGCTATAGTCTGAAAATACTTTCTCAAAATGCCTCAGTGCTGCAGATGGTCTCCTTGAAGACGTAGTCCCAGTTAGAGGGGAGCATACTGTGCTCCTTCCAGCTCTGACAGGAGAGAGGGAAAGGTCTCTGAAGGAGGCCCTAGATCGCTGCAAAAGCAGACACTAGTCCCTGCTGTGTCACAGTCACCAGCCCATTCTGATTCTGTACTTTATTCCTCATTCACAACTGCTGCATTCATTTGCTGTAGAACAGACCTCTGATTTCTTTTATTCTTTTCTACATTTTAAGCAGGGCATTTTCATGCGAAATTTAAAAATTCATTGTAGCAGCTTCCATGTGCAGTGTACAGGTACTTCTATAACCCTGTTCTAACTAGGAACACTGTCTGTCTTTGGACAACTGAGAAGCACAAAGCACCCTTCACTCACGTTGCATGCATCAACGGGAGGTATCTGGCAGCCCTGCTTGGTATAGGATGCTGAGTGTGAGTTCATCTTCTCCAAGAATAAATGTTAAGTATTGTCATCTTTCCCTTTCTTCCATCATTCAGAGTTTGAAATACAGTTTACTTAACCTACATACTTGAAACTTTTGTTACAGCCTAGTACACCTTGAGTTTGATTCAAAGTCTACTAAACAGACCTTTTACTTTAATGGACTTTGAACCCTGTACAGAAAATCTGTGTTTACATAGATAACAGGTGAACAGCAAGCACAAGGGCATCTATTCTGCTGCTCTCCAATCTCTTCCTGTGTTTCCCAAGAACACCTCTCTGCCTTCCAAACTAGTCCTTTTTTCCCTGGATTGAACTTTTCTACCACATAAGACTTAATTTCTTCACAATACATCTTAAAGAGCAACACCTTTATATCACTCTAGTTGTAATGCAGGTGTAATTTTCATTCCAGTAATTTTATAACTGAGTCATTGCCCTCCACTTAAGAAACAAAACAAAAAGAACACTTTTAATTTCTTTTTAATGCTGATCAAGTAGTGTAAGATGCCCTACAGGTAACTCTCCTCTTGCTGCTTATTTTGCTTGGATCCCGTTTGCATTAGGCTGGCTTTGGAAAATCATTTACTAATACTTTTAACCCTTTTATTCCCCAGTTCCACTTTGTGGGGAAAATACTGCAGACAGCTTGCAACATGTGTCTATATATTTTTCCAAATGGGAAGCTATAAAGAGTTTTTCCCATTGGATTTTTTTTCTACTGATGGATTTCTAGAAACACTGGATTTTGCATAAAATGGCATTCACAGAACCTGTAGTTTTGGCCAGTTTTTCCCAGTATGTTTCAGCAGGAGCTTACCCAGTCCCCAAGATAACTAGGGCTGGCTAAACCTGTTTTTTACTGTAGTCTGAGCAGCCACAGACTGAGTCACTATTTGAAAAACGCAACAAACTTAGTTAAAAACTTTCTTCTTCCTTGATTTGTGATCATCACTGTGATTCATTTACTTTTATTTGGCCATAAGTTCTCTGTGATTGTTCTCTTCCACGAAGTGGGGTTTTATTATAAGCATGGGTAATGAAGTCTTCCAGCAGTACAAGAAATGCACAGAAACTAAATGCCTCCCAACTTACACATGTACTGCTCTAAATTTATCCTGAAGGTTCAAAATGGTTTTAAAGATACTATTGCCCTGTTTGCAGCAACCTGCCAAGGCCAAACAGGGATGGGGGAAGGAATAGGCCTGGATTTGTCTAAGTTTTCATTTCACGCTGTTAGGCTACACTGACTGGGAGTGCCAGAAGACAGAGGTAAAGCTCCAGTTTTGCAATCTACTGCAAACAAGATTATACCTGCAATTGTGGTAAATGCCTTGTACCTTGTCCGTAGGAAGGCCCACAACGCTGTGCGAGACGATGGGGAAAGCAGAGATATGGTTAATCAGAACGTACTGGGATTTCGAATTTCCACGCCCTTTCCTGCCCAACTTTGAGTTTGTTGGAGGACTTCATTGCCAGCCTGCAAAGCCGCTGCCAAAGGTATTTGCACTTTGTTCCACCATTGGTTGGTTATCTGCAAAAGCTGTTTCCCTCCTTGAACAGCCACGCCAGCCATGTCATGAGAAAGCTCTTTCTTAAAGAAGATGCTCTGCTGCTGGTGGGGAGCATTGAGCTATTTAGCAATCTGCCCAACCTTGTACAAACTGAGGGATAGGTTTACAGCTTGCTGTCTGAAAAGATGATAGCGGAGGTCAGCAGGAACAAATATGGGTGTTTGTTGTAGGAGAAATAGGTGCCACCTCAGAGTAGTTAAGTGTAAGATTTAATTCTAAGATACAGATCTGCAGACCATGAAAACACCGAAATACCTGATGAAGCAAGGTACTGGGATAGCACAAATTCATGAGATAAAATGGAGCCAAAACTTGCTGAAAGAGACTAGTGCTGAACATGTTCCTATTGGTGCTTAAAGACCTCTTAAAGGGAGTAAAATACGCTGCATCGCCAGCCTACGCTCTGCTGTGACTGGCAATATTCAGGTGGAATTTGAAACTCCTGGATACTGATGATGATGATGACATGACAAACTCCGGTCTAGATTATCACCCCTGCAGGAGCCTTACACAGGATATTTTTTAGTTTAAGTTGTTGGCTGAAAAAAAATTGTAACTCTTCTTAACTCATCATCTGCCACAGGGGTTGAGTTGAGGGAGAGGGATAGCCATTCCGTTTTGGATGCTCCATTTCACATGACGTTATCTAAAAGAAGGAACAGGAAGATCTATTGGTCTTACCTGTAAAGTCTGGTTAGCAATATGTGCCGTACTGCAGGAAATACAGAACTGGCTAACAAAATGACAGCAGTAACTTGACAAATCTCTAATCAGGATGCTGCAACAACCTGACACTTTTCAGCAATGTCTCTTCTTGCATAGCTGCATAATGCAAAGTACCTGTTCCAGCAAAATTCAGAACCATGACAAACTATGCTAGGGAAGATGTCACTGTGTGTGGCCTTCTCACTCCAGTGACAGGATCCATTCCTTCTGGTCATGCTCTGGAAGAAACGTGTCCTGAAACTGCTTGACTTGCTTTCAAAGAGACAAAGCTTCTGTTACGTGTCTCAGTGCTTGTCCCTCTCCTTGTTGGGGAGAAGCTGCCTGTTTTGCACTGGGCCAGGTATATCTTTGTAACAGCCTTCTGTCGGCAGAGGTGCTCATACGCATGATCATCTCCTCAATAAAATAAATTATACTCTCTGTTCACATAATCTGTGTAACCTGCACTGTGTAATTACTATTAGTATGCTTTCTGTCTCCTAGGAAATGGAAGAATTCGTTCAGAGCTCAGGGGAACACGGCATCGTGGTATTTTCTCTCGGATCAATGGTCTACAATCTGACTGATGAAAAAAGTACGATGATTGCGAGAGCCCTCAGCCAGCTTCCACAAAAGGTGAATTTACTTTTCAAATATAAAGCAACCTGCCTTGTCTTTTGTCGCTCTTACTCCCTTCAGCAAGCCTTTTACATTTGACTGGCCTGATTTTTACCTCCATCTCAGCTGGATGTGCCATGGCCAAGAAGCTGAGCTCTGCAGAGAGGCAGATGGCCGAGTTGCCTCATGTAGAGCTTGGGTGTTTCTCCCCTCTCCTGCCCTCGAACCAAATGGCATGGAGGTGTGTTCAAAGGCAAAAATATAAAAATCACTCTATATAGAAAGCACATAATAACTAACTAAAGTCATAAACTGGAGCCAAAGCTATTTGAATCAGTGGAAGAATGTATATGGGTTTGAGATAAGGCCCTACTTTACATGTAGTAACACAGAATGGCATGCCACAGGCACTGTGTTCATCTTAGTATTCCTTTGTTCAAGGTCCTATGGCGGTACAAAGGAAAAAAACCAGAAACTCTGGGCTCCAACACCAGGATTTATGACTGGATACCCCAAAATGACCTGCTTGGTGAGACTGATTCTATCTGGGATTCATTACACCCTTGGAAAAAACTGTTTTCTTTGGTTTTCTGCCCAAATGGCTTATTCAGGTGAAAGAAACTCAACACTTGTGGCCACAGTTAGTTTTGTACCTCAAGCAGCAGAGGTTTGCTCTTGGAGCCTTAATTTCCTAGCCTGCTTTTGACTTTAAGGTGAGTGGCTGTACAAGAACCATGGAAGATACAGCCAGACTGTAAAGGGAGTAGGGAGCACCAACTCAAGAAGGCAGCAATTTTAGCTTAGCTATAGAGATGGACCTCTTAAGCAAAAGCCTTTGTCTTACAGAGCCCAGAAGCATTTGTCTGGAAGGGCTAAGAACCACCTGTAGGCAGGAGGAAGACAGTAAAAAACTAGATATGTACTCTGGAGCTGGATTACACCTCTGCAGTTCATTACCTGGGCTCATTCTTCAAAATGCTTGACCCAAGAAGGCTGCAGAAGGGTGTTGTTTTGAACCTGAGACCACATGAAAACTAGGACTGCATGACAGCAGAAGGGCTGAAGTAACTCTGGGGTAGTCTGGAGGAATGTGTCAGCTCACATACTACATTCAAACATGAATGGGTGGAAGCTAAACTAAGTGTGCAGGCTCTGACACTGATCCAGAGGTCAGGGCTGTTCCCTTAGCAGTGCATTTGCCCAGGTAGTTGGCAGCTCTGATATCCCAGCAAACATGGTCTGCTGCTGCTACATACCTTTCTCCTTCCCTGTTCCAGGCCATCCCTTGACAAAGGCCTTCATTACTCATGGTGGTACCAATGGGATCTATGAAGCTATTTACCATGGGATCCCGTTGGTTGGGATTCCCATGTTTGCTGACCAGCATGACAACATTGCTCACATGAGGGCAAAGGGAGCTGCAGTTGAGCTGGATTTCAGCACAATGAAGACGCAGGACCTAGTTGATGCGGTGAATGCAGTCATTAGCAATTCCACGTGAGTTTTTTTCTTACTTGGGGTGAAATTATTAAAACCTTGGGCTGCTGATGCGAGAAATTTTGCTGGCTCTTCTGGGAACCCAAAATAGTGAATAGCTGGTGCTTGGGTTTCAGACGAAAACCATCTCTTTACTGAGAATCAGCACGTCCCAGAAACGAGAGATCAGTAATTTTATGTTCTTTGTATTACATTTTAAGATCCCTTTGAGAAAGACAGTTCTTGGAAAGCTCAGAGCAGCTCCTGAGATGGTTCTCTGCTCTCTCTCTCGTGTTCAGTGCTAGTGTAAGTTCTTCAGAGACTCTGCGTGACAATGCGAGTTGTTTTATATATTCTGTCTGGAGCCACCACAGTTCTTTCTCTTACCCCTGAGTCACCAATATCCTTACGTTACTGTAGCTATATTATACCCGAACAGATGTACAAATGTTTCCATGTTGCTTTTTTAAAGGAGTATTTTTGGAATATTTTTTCTTTGCAAAAGATTGGCTTTCTCTATTATAGTTTGCGCAGATAGGTGTAAACTGGGCTGGTTTTAAATATTTTTAAATAATATTGATGAAAGTAAAAGCAGTGCCTTCTACCTTCCTCAAGAGGACAGCCAGCTGTGGAATGGGTTGTTCCAGTAATCAGTGACAAGTCTCCTTGCTTTCTTCTTTTTTTTTCCAGCTATAAGGAAAATGCTTTAAGGTTATCCAAGATACACCATGACCAGCCAACTAAGCCTCTGGACAGAGCTGTCTTCTGGATTGAATTTGTCATGCGTCACAAAGGAGCAAAGCACTTGAGACCAGCTGCTCACCAGCTCACCTGGTACCAGTACCACTGCCTGGATGTTCTGGCATTCTTGTTCACCTGTGCAGCCACTGCCGTCTTCATTCTTGTCAAATGCTGCCTGTTTTGCTGTAGGAAATGTGGTAGGATTGCAAAAATAAAGAAAGAATAGATGTGCTGTCCCAGCAGCACTCCTTCTTACAGACTGACTCAGCAAGGCATTTATGTACATTCCTTGGTAAATAAAATTATTCTGATATGCTTTAAGCTCAGCATATCATGAAACACCTCCTTGAACTGAGTCAGGATAAAAAGCAGTTATGGCGCAAAGCTGCTTGCTTAGCCAGTAAATTCCTTCTGGCCTCAGTAAGGTTGAATTATAACTGCTCAATCCCTTGGGATACTGTTAGCTGATCACACAGGGTTCTTACAATGGTAATTACTGCTCTAACTTTTCAAATTCAGTTTGGTATACTTCATAAATTCAGCCCTCCTGTGTATTGTCCTGTGGTCCCTGAATCTGCAACTAGTCTTCTTAGCCTACCTCTGTCCTCCCTTATTATGCCATCCATGCTTCGTGATTCACAACCAAAATGTTTCTCTGTCAGAATAGCTCTTTCCTGATTGGATGGCGAAGCCAAGATCACGAGCTCCCAAAAAGTGCTCTTCTAAAGGGCTAAGGTCATAAAAAATTGGGAGCTGCAGGAGACTAGTGAAGCCTGTATCATCACTTTTTACAAATGCACTGACTACTTGGTGGCTATGGGGAGACCAAAGCTTATCCAAGTCCTAAAACCAGCAGAGAAATGGCTTGCTTTCCTCCAGGAACCATTTCTTTTTTCCATCCAGCTTGCTTGGAGTCCTGCTGCGCAGGACTCCATCCTTCCAACTGCAACACTACAGAGTGTGAAAATAACTTCCACCTGTCAGTAACTTGTTCACCTTATCCCCCAAAAGCCTCTGAGCTACACTAACTGATAAATCCAGGAAAACCTTTAGGAGTGGAACTTGCAAAGAAGTAATGTCACACATGGGAACAGTGCAGTAGTCACTTGCCTTGACTGAAATACTGGTGGGAAAATAACGCTGCCCTTGGCTCAGACAGAGTGGTCTTAAACGTTGCACTCCTGAAATTATTTAAGGAGCCCATACTGGTGAAAGGCTACTAAACTGATGCTAGTTCAGGCCTCCTGTTCAAGGTAAGGTTATTCCACTGCTGTGCCAGTGTACTTAAGAATCTGCCCCAATTTTAATTGACATTTGTTGTATTCTGGATGCTGCAGATTTGCTTTCAAACAATTGTTTTCAAACAAGACAGGCTGAGACAATGTTATCTCTGTTTACATAATAAAATTCCCTACATTATATTAACTTTTTTCCTTGGCTTTTTTGTTAACACCTTCAGCTCCACTTAAATCTCTTCATAAAAAAACCTTTACAAAAGTACAAGTGAAATGTGTCCAAACCAGAGTGGTTAGAACAAGACAACTTTTACTAGTGTTTCTCATAGTAGCTTAGAGTAACTTAGAATCCAGCATACTCTGGTAAACTCCTCCTATGATCATGATGGGATATGCAGAAATATGCAACAGTGAACAGAATGCAGAACAGCATGACATTCAGGCCCCATATCAGGAAGGTTTCACTAGAACTGTTCAGTACAGTCCCCAGGCTCAGCTCCACCATGCTTGATCAATAACAATCCCCATCATCCAGCTTTTGCAAGCAGAAGAGAGCCTGACGATGTCAGTTCTGTTGCAATAAGGCCAGCAAGGCTCCTAACATTGTGCAGACACTAGTCAGACAGGGCTAACAAAGGACATGAGAAATACACTGCTTTGCTCTCACTAAGCTATTGAAAAGAAGCACCTCTTCAAAATGCAATTTGGCTTATCTAACATTGGATTTAAAAAAAATAAATAAATCCAAATTAAAAAAAAACAAACAAAACAAAAAAACTGCAACATCTCTACCTTCCAGAATCTTTATATAAAGCAGAGATATCAGAGAATGAAGGTGGTCTGTGATGCATTTCTCCAATCAGCCACAGTAAGCATACTGAATTTGACAGACTGATCTAATCCTACCGCTAATAGGCATACCTGTCAGTGCATAATAAACTGTTTTGAGAGAGTTAAACATATGTTCAACTTCTTATAGTGTTTAAAACACATACTTCCATGATGGAGGTCAAATTTTTTGCTTATGTTTACTATAGCTCTGTAGACTAAAACTGACAAAGCCCAGAATGCTGTCAGTTGTAAAAATCCCTGTGTTTGCACAACTGCCACACTGTGGCAAATTCTATACTGCAGTTTATTAAAACAGAGCTACAGCATTCAGTGCTGTGGAGTTGGAAGAATTCAAAGCATGTGCTACAGTCTGGCTTTGTTACATGAGAAGATACTGAAGAAAGGCTATGAAGAAGTCCACATAGGTAGTGCTACACATACAGGTTTTGAGAACTAGGAAATTGCTGCAGAAACTGAACAGTGTACACTACAACTTTTACTTTTCTTTCTTCACAGTTTTACACCATTGGCATTTAGATTCAAACATTTCCTATTTAAGAGAAATAACAAGTGATGCAGTAATCACTATAAAGGAGACATGGGGAGAATCTGGACCTTGCAGGACTAATGCACTCTTGGGAGACAGGTATGATTACGGCTGAGGACAGCCTGTTATCAGCTTGAAAATCACTGTATTAAGTTAAACATGTAGGGAAGTAATAACTCTGATCAGCTGCACGAGCTATGTAAGTTGACTACTTCATTATGGAAACAGAAAAGCAATTACCTTTTTTGCAGCAGTCCTTTTACTAAATTCATGCTTCTGGATCAAATTCACCCATTGCAAGCACCTTTAAACTATTTTTGAACACAAATACCTTCCTAGAACTGCCAGGATCTATCAAAGCTGGCAAGCTTAGAAGATCAAGAAACCCGATCTGGAGTTTTAATCATTTCAATAGTTACCAATTTATTTTTATATATATAAAAAAAATTATGGTAGCAATGTAGAATACAGCAATATTTTCTGGTTCCACACACGCAGGTTGTGAACATTCCAAGCAATGTGTACATTTTGGAAGGAGACTAGACAAGAGAATTGACCAAAATGTTACTGAACATGGGAAGATTTTTTTTAAAAAAGGTTAAAAATTAGGTATCAATAGTGTCTTCTTAATATTGCTTTCATTACTGAAGACTGAAAAAACACTTGACTTTACAGACAGGGTTAAAAACCAGAAGGGGAAAAAAAAAAAAAAAGGCTGCTATAACACTGCCATACAGTTGAAAATCGTACTTCAATATTTGCATACTTGATAGCAGCATTCTCCCACTGAACCATGTGAAACTACAGGAAGAAAACATCAAAGCAAAAAAATATGGCAGTTTTTCATCAGTATTCAAAAACCTAGAATGAAGTCACTAAGTAAATGAACACTTACTGAGCATTAATCAATATCTACATTCTTAACTGTTTCCCGTTCTGCTCCAATAGAAATGTCAAGCTGAGTGTCAGCTTTGTGTATTCTATTTTTGGCTGATCTGAGTTTTTCCAGTTCATAGTTCACTGCATGCTTGGAATAAAGAGGGTCATTATAAATCCTTCTACACAACGAACTTTAAGTAGACAGTTGAAAATAAAATGTACTACTTGTAAACACACAAAAAAATACAAGCTTTTTTGTTTCAAGTGAGCACTGGTTCCAGATAGATTATCTTCGGTATCTACCTCTTTCACCTCTGTCTCTGTCCCGGTCACAAATCCTCTCTCTCTCCCTTTCCCGATCACGACCTCTGTCACGTTCTCTGTCTCTTCTATTATCTCTAGGACGGTCCCGTTCCCGCTCTCGGTCCCTCTCCCGAGGCCTGCTTCTCCGACCGCTGACAACTGCTTGTGTGCGGCGAAGAAAGTCGTCTACCCTCATGTCATAGTCATGCTGTGATGAAAGGACAGCTGTTTATTTTCTTTTCCAGATGAAAATCCCCTCCCTACCCTTATCCACAGGACCAGCTGAAACTCTTGGGAAAGCCCAGTAAAAAAAAAAAAAAAAAATCATGTCCAGCATCCACAAGCACAACTTTCTTCTCTCATCTTCAAGGCAGCACCACATGTCTGTGCTTCTACTGTGCGTGAAGCAGAAAATACGTAAATTGGGGTTCAAATGCCAGATACCTGCAAGAGACCTGAAAGCTAAGCAGCCTTCAGAATATATATATAACAGAAAATATTCAGCAATCTGGTCTGCTTTTTGATGTGCCCATAGAGCTATAAAACAAATTATTCTGCTAACGAAGAGAAAGTAATTTGTTGTGCACGACTGCAAGCAGTGATATAAGGCCACATCCTTATTAAACTGGGCTTCAGCAGGAAAAGTTCACAGCTTGACGATTGGATGCCATTTTAAGCAAACAACTCAGTTTAAGACTATGTTCTAATAATTCTGCACTGTACATCACCTGGGAGAGAGAGGCTTTTCAAAGATACTGGAAGTATC
This sequence comes from Chauna torquata, assembly GCA_013399475.1. Lineage (NCBI taxonomy): Eukaryota > Metazoa > Chordata > Aves > Anseriformes > Anhimidae > Chauna > Chauna torquata. Next base: position 194,149 of record VXAL01006589.1, on the reverse strand, counting down.
TAGACAATCTACACGACTGACCTTTCCAAAGAAAACTAAAACGCGCTTTTAAGACCCTTATTTTCAAAGATGACAAGTCTCAGGCTACATCTGTACCCCAAATTCCTCCCATTCCTACTCCAGCCTGCAGACTTGCCTCCCCCTGTCCTTGCGCACACTTACTACTCGTTTGTCTCTGTATCTTGCTTCATGTGGTACAGGATGATGTCCTGAGTATGGAGGGTGAGCTTGAGGTGGAGGTGCATGGTGCTGATAGTAAGGGTGGTGTGGTGGCTGCTCCATACCTGGATACGGTGGCTACAAGAAAGTTGGAAATTTGAAAGAAGGAAATTTGTTGAATGTTCCAAAACAAAGGTACGTACACAAGGCTTAGTGCTGGAAATTAACAGCAGAGGTTACTTATATTTAGACGTTTCCATCTGAATGAAGACATCTAAATATATCTGATCACAGCCTAGTAACTGTATAGCAGAGTATTTCTCATGAAGTGTGCATGCTTTACTGTTTGTCTACCACTGCATTTTAAGAAGTTTGACCAACACCCTCCCCAGACCCAAAACACACCTTCTTTCCATATCTGCCTCAAAGTGATGCTGTAGGTAAACTTTTGCTATATAATTTTGCTAATTA
>VXAL01006589.1:155457-193430 GCA_013399475.1 Chauna torquata | reverse complement strand
TATATATTTATGACCTATGCATATGGAATATGGATTTTTGTCCAAACCATCAAGTTCTCACAGAAATGACTCTTTTCAAGTGCCATTCCTGATGAATATCCTATTTTAAATGGACAAACTTATTCTGCAAGACAAATTGTTCAACAAAAGGCTAGCAGATGTTTAAAAAAAAAAATCTAAGGCATCTCTTGGCTGTTCTCTTCCATCTCTTTAATCAGCAAGGTCTTTCTTTCAGATATTACTGAAGCATCTTTGCTTGCATTGCTGTTCAGAAATGAAGTAGGTGGAAGTGCTGGATTTTAAGATGACTACTTCGCCAGCATGCAGAATAGGGAAGAAGGGGAGAAATGACGAGAACATCTGGAGGTTTAACTGTGTTTGAAAAACCATTTTTCTCCCAGTCTGACAACTTTGTTCATCTCCTTCAGTTATGACAAACCATAGTTGTGTTTCAGCTGCGAAAAATGAGAGGCTATAGTGGCATCTCCACATCTGGCACGGCCTTTTGCTCATTCACAGTATATACAAGAGCCAGAAGACTTGTCAGTTATCCAAAATCAAGACACTCACTCAGGGCCAGAATAACAAAATATACTCAGAATAACTAGTTACAGTGACTATTCTTCCTCACAGGATGAGAAAACCACAGCTGAATTGACGTACAAGTGAAATATCAGTTAATTTCAACGTACATAACTGTATACATGTGTAGTCATACATATGCTCATCTGACTGGGAAAAAAGTGCATTTCACCGGTGACTGCCATACAGCACGACTTATTTTGATTACGTTATTCAGTACACTCTACTTTCCTGCATGCTTCACTGCCATAGCCAAAAGCAAGCCACTGTGCAACCATGAGTATGCCAGCCCATTCCATGAGCCTCTGCAGCAAGTCCACCTCTTTGACACATCTGCTGTCTGAAAGAAAGCCAATTACTACGAATCTTTAGCTGAATACCAAATTTTGTCACACCCTCCTGTGTGGGCTAAAGGAAGGTTCTGCTATTTCCTCAGAGCTTTCAGTTATTTGTAGGTTCAAACCAAGCCAGATTCCTGCTGCTGTACTACTTACTAGAATGATGGACTATTGCTGAGAACAAAATAAAAATACAAAATAGCTGATGTAAGTAATTTTTCACCCTAAAAACTTTACATAATTATAGCAAAGATATATTTCAGGAAAAGGGAAGAGTTGAACACAGATCAGATATAGTAGGCTGTTACAGCAGGGAACAGAAAAGCCCTATTTTGTAGAGAAAAACGGAGTTGAACAAGACACAAACCATTCCTTGCCATGGTGGCGGTGGTCCCATGTTGTGAAATTCCCTCACGTAATCATTGTAGGACTAAAACGAAAGACAGTGATATTAATATTTGTGATGGGTGTTCTTTGGAAGCGCTGAAAGCTGAATACAAGGAGTTCCCCCAAAATCAGCATGCACCAACTTACCCCATTTAAAAACACATCTCGTCGAACTCCTGAAAATCGTCTGTTGGGAATAAAAATTTGCAGAACTAAATCCAAGTTATCCACACAGACAAGTTACCAGGACATAAAATAAATAGCATGAACACACCTTACCTGTCTACTTCAGGATACCTGGGATCCTTTATATACCCTGTTCGAACATCAAGCAGTGTTAATTTAATTTACCATCTCATGATAACAGTCTTTAAAAATATACTCATTACAATCTATCCTTCCATTTTGTGCTAGCTACTGAACTGTAACAGGTATTACACACTGTAATAATACCTGTTGTATTCAGCTTCAAAATAAATCTCTAAAACTTACAATTTCTTGTAGACAGTACAGAAAAATAGTAACAAAAACTTGAGAGGTATATACATACACCACACACACACACACACACTCATAGGAACTTGCACACAATACAAACAAATATGTAAGGGGATATCTATGCAAACAAAAACTTGAATTTTATTAAAATGAATTGGGAATGCCCACAAGCTTGAAGGGTACTGTCCTCTGACAGTCAGCACATGGCCCTTCCTACTTATTAACTATGTATTCAGTAGAATGGTGTTACTCTGGGCAACTCTTAAGGCTGATTTCCTACTACATTTTGGATAGAAAGTTATACAGAAAATTAAAAACATGGTAAAACAATCTGGAAAGGCTGGACAGGACAAGGAATTGTTACAGCTTTAGTAAATCCCAGGAAGTAAGCTTTTAACAGCTCAGCAAAATGGTGCAAAAACACCAGGCATGCTTACGCTGCTAATAAAATAATGTTTTTGAGCTTCATTTGTTCTTAAATTTTTGTTCTGTACTCTAAATCATGGTCTTGGAAAGCCAGGGAGCAGCAACAACACATTTTTGGCATCAAAGAACACTCACTCTGCAGTCAAACTGGACAGATAAAGGCAGTCTCTTAAGAAAGATTTAGAAATCCACTACTGAAATAATGGAATATGTATTTTTTAACAGCAGTAAAGCAAGACTCTGTAGATTACAAGTGATCATTTCATAATATTTGCCTTCTGAAAAAGAAAAAAACCTGCAATATTATGAGTGTTGTTGTTGCATTACCACTGTGAATATTTCTTTCTGGAAAACAACAACATTCTTTTCCCAAATGCGTCACTAGACACTCTTGTATAATTCAATGAAAGTTTCCATTCCCCTCCTCAAGTCAAGCTTGTAAAAAAAATTCTCTCTGAACACACAACTGAATGACTACCATCCATCTCTAAACACAGCCTGCTACTCATGCAATCTCAGCTGACTTTCCCAGTTGGAAATTTCTGATAAACATTTTAATTTGATGATTACTGCATCAACAAGTAGGTCAAACCAATTCTAGTGACTGGCAGGCATTTCAACTAACCATATTAACAAAGCTTTTGAGAGTACCATGCACAACAATTACGCAATTCTGAGGTTCTTAAATGGGTTCAGTCTAGATTAACTGATCTCTCTCTTAAAGCAGTGAAGCTTACTGCCACTGGACGTTGGCGAGAGGTGGGTTAAACCAGCAGGCAGTACTCAGGGCAAGCCCCGTTTTATAACCCAGCCATATCAGAAGTTTACTTTCAGAATTCATGAGGATGCACTAGAAGAGAAAACACTTGTGAATTGGTGCACACAAATCTTCATAGTAAGATATTAACCTGGTCTTTGGTGAAACTCAGGGGGATAGTCAATCCTTGGTTTCTTTCTGCTGTTATGAATATCATAATCTTCTGGTCGACGCCTACACAAATTAGATATCAGAGATTAAACAAGGTTGCTTGGAGCATTCGGCACAGCAGAATACCTCAAAGGAATAGCTTGAGCTGCCCAGGATCTCCATTTAACCATTCTGAATTCCATCTGTTTCAAAACATTCTACAGCTTTAAATTTGAACTCAAATAATAAGGAACAACAGTCCAATTAAATATCCTCCTGTTACTTTCTGGCTACAGGTGCTTTGGTAGCTATGGAAAGAACTCTATCCAATGGTACCTTTGTAACAAAGGGTAACAAAGTTGTCTGAAACAAACTCAGACTTATGCTTTAACATTATACTTTCCACCTTACATTTTGAACCAACCTCTTGGACAACAACAGAATTCACATTTCTAAATACAGTTAAAATAGACGGTAAAATAGATCTTTACAGTCAAAAGGCACGGACATTACTTTATGTGCTAGCTATGGGGTAAAGAATTCTATAAAAGGTCTATTTCCATATCATTTATAAATAAAACTGTGCATGCTTTGTGAAATTGCTTCTTTCGCAGTAGCTTGTCTAGCTTCGTAGGCGAATAATATTATTTCTAACAACTTCTGTTCTAAGCAATTTACCAGTAATGCATCAGTGCCTTTTACAGAAAGTTTAAGAACATTTAAGCTTCCTAATAATTAAAATAATTAGGGCTCCTTTCTATACAAAATAGCTCTTTTATGGAAAAAATGGCATCTTTAAGAATCTCACTCTCAGGGAGGAAGTCTGTTTATAAAACATTTACATTCCTGTTGTGGTTATATTTAATAAAGAACTGAAAACTGGCTGCTAACATTGCTCCATCAAGGTACATAAACATTAATGGGAGATTCCAGTGCTAACATAAAAGTGTTTCTAATCACAAATCAGCTATAAATTCCACCCCCCCCCCATCAGCAGTATAATTCCCTATGACAAAAACATGAAATCGACACTTTCTTATAATGCTTAATTACTATGCAACTTGCTTACTGAGTAACAAGCTCACACAGCTTTCTCTTAAGTTTTATGAAAAGTCATTTCTCCTCCCCCTTCCCAACTTCAGTTTTTAAAGCCCACCATACCCAGTTACTAAGCTCTTTAAAACGAAAGCAGATTCTTTACTATGAGCAAAAAGCCCAAAAACCAAAGCAGTTGCATCTACAGCAAAATCAGATCAAGAAAAATAGAAGCTGGTGTAAAGAATAAACATACCGCTTTCTTGTAGTTTTGAGAGTGCATTTACGACCGGTATAAAATATGATAGAAACAGTTCATATAGTAGTCCAACTACTGACTTTAAGCTGTAAGCCACACACATAAATGGAGGCCCTGGCAGGCTTGAGAAGGTGTGGTGGTGTTATATGTATAGTTTGCAGTCCATTGCAAAACCTTCACTTGTATATACTTTATTGCACTGGAAACCTCTTAGCTTAACTTCACAAGCCATCTTGGTGTTCAGTCCTTTAAAGCCAAAAATAGGGGGGCGCTGCCAGGTTTCCTCCTACCTACTCGTTACAGTGTCCTTTTTTTAAGCTCAAGGAAATGGGGACTCTTGTTGGGTATCTGTACCTACCACAGGACGTTTCCACAAAGAGGAAACAACCAAAGGTTTCAGCCCAAACCATACATCAGTCTGTATGCAAAATGGCTACACAGGGAAAAGGTGTTTGGCAGAAGGGCTAATATCAGTTCTTTGCAAAGACTTCTCCAATTCTGTAACAAGTTATACCCCCTTTTTTCTGGAAAATGATGTTAAGTTCATATAGCAGTGATCAATAACCATGTCGATCCTCTAAAAATACTTTAAGTCCACAGGTACTGCCAGCATCTGGAAAGGTTGTATATACAGACACAGCAACAGCCATTCTTTTTGGTTTGTTGCCGGGTCTCCAAGGGCCACTCGATCCCTTTTGGAAAGAACCTACTGTTTTCAGAAGCTCAGCAAGATGTGTGAATTCAGTGGTTACATGTTAGAGAATATTTGGCAATGGGGTTAACACATCACGGTGACACAATTTGAAACAGTCCCAATAATGCTCCTCTTGAATATCAAAATAACTTAAATATTTTATCCTCAAAATGAGGCGGCATCTTCTGCAAAATTATAAGTGATCCTTATAAAAGTCCCATATTTGATAAGGCTTATCCAGAGACACACCTGAAAGAAAAGGCTTTTACAAGATATTAACACATTTTTGGCATATAAATATTTCCTTCTCTCCATCTAGCCTGCTCATAATAAATCCAAGCTTACCTACAGCTAGTGTTACACGTTGCATTATCTCAATAAATGATCTAGTCTAAACTAGAGAGCATTTTAAGAGCTTTTTTTCTGCAAAAGCAAAGATCCCCATTTTCCTCTTGAAAAATGACAGACCGGGGAACCATGTGAAATCCTCAATGAAGCCACAAACTTGTCCATGCAGCTTGATTTGAGGATTTTCTCTCTTCTTTATCGCAGGGAAAGCTTTGACGAATCACATTCCTCCATCACGTTATTCTGATACATGTGCCTATTATCAGTCCAAAGAACGTTTCTAACCTTCCCACGTCCCGAACAGGGTCTCGACGGGATGGGCGTCCTCTTGATCGGGGCTGTGAGTGCATTCTTCTCTTGTGCCTCATTTTATGAATGACTTGATACAAGTCAATACTTTCATCAGGAGGGAACAGAAGACAAAGCTGGGTTCCACATTCCGGCTCAATTTCCTACAATTAGTTAGAAGTTCAGTAGTGGTTTATAAACCAAAGAAAAGAAACTCTCCTCAATTACATTAGCAATACACATTAAAAAAAAAAAAAGGACACTTTGAACACTTTGATGAGATTTCAGTTATCACTAGAAGACAGAGCAAAATTCACTTACATTACCTTCCACTCTTTAGGGACTACTTAGAATTTTCATAAATTAGTCCAACACTTGGGGCAACCATATCTTCCCATGAGACATACAGGCCACATCACTGTTTTGCTACAAAATCAGAGCACTGTTTTTCGTCACAAAGAAAATGATCACCTATTACAGAGAGAAAAGTGACACACGTAGGAGAAAAATCCATCCTAGCTTCACATAAAGAGCCACGGCCTGACGAAGTTGACTACCACCACTCAAAAATGAGTTCTTCCGTCGACGATAGATAGATCCGTGAAAATACTAGATCAACGTTTGGCAGCAGTCAAAACAAGCAAATCATGTGTTCAGGATTGTTAGGAAAGGAACACAGAATGAGAAAATCATTATACCACCCTGAGAGTCCAAGTTCCACCCATACCTTGAATACTGGGTGCAGTTGTGAAGGGGAGGCAGGGGGGGGAAAGAGGCGTGGGGACAGGGACAGGGGAACTGGAAAAGCTTCAAAGAAGGTGGCATGGATAACTAACTGTATACATGGAACTATTCCTATATGCAATGCAGGTCGGGACTCTTTAGCCTAGAAAAAAAAGGAGGAATTTGTGGGGTATGGAGGACAAGAGCTACAATGGGAGCGTCTCTCTCCTCCAAACACCTCAGTGTCGGACAAAGATCAACTTGTTGACTCCATTTTCCAGTACAAGAATTTGCGGACATCAAATGAAGCTAGCAGGAGACAGGTGCAGAACAATCCAAAGAAGTGTTTCTTCAACCTGGTGACTAGCAGGCCTGGGGAACACCCTATCAAAGGATATTGTAGATGCAAGAAGCTCACTTGAGTTCTAGGGTAAAGTGTATGCATCCTCAGAAGAAAGATCCATTGGTGGTTACACAAAATATAAATAGATAAATGACAACCGCTTCAAGAAATAACCTGAGCTGAAAAGCCAGGAAAGCAAGCATAAGACAGTGATTGCTCTGTACCTAACAGTACAGCAATTTTATGAAAAATTAAAAATCCACATCTCGATTGCAATTCTGTAGTGAAGTGGACAAAAAAAATATATATTTCCTTGACCATTTTAACAGAAATAAAGTTTACTGAAATCTTTTTTTTTTTTTTTTAAAGATCACACTCCATTTGATCAAGACTGAAANACCTAACAGTACAGCAATTTTATGAAAAATTAAAAATCCACATCTGGATTGCAATTCTGTAGTGAAGTGGACAAAACATTAAAAATATATATATATTTCCTTGACCATTTTAACAGAAATAAAGTTTACTGAAATCTTTTTCTTTTTTTTTTTTTTTAAAGATCACACTACATTTGATCAAGACAGAAAATACTGTTTTGCTTCTGCTACCCAACAAATTGAATGTGTCTATGTGCAAAATAACGCATGGAGTCTACGTTTTCCATACAGTATGGGGATTATGCAACCCTTGCCTTCAGAAAGCAGAACCCATTATTTTAAGTCAAGTTACCTGATTACAGCAGCAACATACCTGCACTCAGGTACATCTGTCAAGACAAAGAGCCACCCTACTCGCAATTTACTAGCATATACTCTATAATGGTAGAGCCTATGCCCTAAACAATACAGTAGAAAAGAAAAATGCAATGCAGAACACAATTGCAAACACCAGAACTTCTTAAAAATTGATGCTATACAGGTTTGCACACCATACAATGCACGACATGTTACATTTCAATCCCAAAAATATCAGAGTTTTGAAACACTGAACACCATTGAATCACAAAGACAACAACATCGGCACTATATTGTCTTCTGTTTCCCTCTCCCCCAACAACACTAGAAATAAACTGAGTGCCTTTGTCATAGTACACTTCAATGAGTAACTGATGATCTGAAGAGATTCCAAATCTTCTGTACATACAAACTTAGCAAGCACTAGAAGATGTGGATTATTAAACAAAAAACAAAACAAAAACCATTAACAAACCTGTCCATCGCGTCCAATCTTTACTGGCTTATGTTCGTTCCAAGGATTGGTCAGGTGAGCAGACTTAGTGAACGGCAATTCACGCCTAAATATGCAAGTGGTATCATTTACAGTTTTGCCTTCATATTTTATTTAAAAATATGAATGCACACAATAGGATGTTACATAAAGAACAATTCTGTTACCCCTTGTACTGGCAGGTCTCTGAATAAATGTATTAGCACATATTAGTACCAGAAGAATTGAAGATTTTACTTTGACTTATTCCTGTATTAACTAGTATAGTCCATACTATGACAGCTTATCTCGTTAGAGAAATTTGTCTTCGTATAATAACGAAGTGATAGTAAGCAAGCACAACCTGAATGTGCTGACCAGTCTCTGCATAAGGTGGTATCTGCGTGAACTGTTTATAGCAATGTCACTGAATAAGGTCCTGAGCATCTGATCTTACTCTGAAGCTAGACTCTCTTTGAGCTGGAGGTTGAACTTGCCAAGGTCCTTTCCAACCTCCATCTTCCTATAATTTGAAGTGTCACCTCTCCTGTATTTATTCTTTTGGCCAGCACGAGTGCTTGGGCAACCGTGCACTGCATCTCACTGGACTGATACATGTTGTTTCCTTAAAAGAAGCTTAAAACTTTTTAATATATACTCAGTTATATTAATGAACATACTGCTCACATTCTATGTATTATGCAAGTAGGGACTACTTCATAATGTAATCTATTTCATATGTTATTTTATATCATTTCATGTTATTTTAGAGCAGTAGCATTTTCTCTGTTCAGCCAGATGCCAATATGTCAGATGGACACAGAACCGTCCTTACAGGATTTCCCCCGCCCCACCCTGTTCTTCACAGCTGTCTACCAAGAGAGCAGCTGATTTTACTCAAAAACTTCAGGATACAATTTTCTAGTTTCAGGGCAAGAGATCAGTGAAGGAAAACACTCAAGTGTTAAAAATCTCTAAACTAATTAATGGTCTACACAAAAAAAATATTTGCTATAGTGCACATCAGGTACAGACCTGAATCCCAAGCTCAGTAACATGCAGCCATGGGTATGTGGAGGATGGAGGACAGATCTCCAGTTGAATCGAATTTTCAAAAGGATGCTGTCAGCACTCGACTGAGTAATACACAGAAATGACATTATGTCTTGTTACTAAACAGAAACATAAATGAACAATTATTTACCTGCAAATCCAGTCAATTTTAAAGACACCTCCCAGCATTTTTGCATTCATTCCTGCAGGCAGCACCCAATGTATAGGTGATCCTCCATGATGGGATTCTGAAGACAGTCTTGCAAATCCTAAAGGATTTCACATGAATTGTAACAATGACACAACAGAAAGCTACTGCACATAAAATCTCACTTCCACTTACCTTGATAAAAGCTCATTTTCCCTTACCTTGGAATTTGCCACTCTCTCTTACAGAAAATATCAAAATAACACTCCTTGCTGATCTAAATGCAGCATTAAGCTTCTTTTCATTCACTGGAAGTGTTGACCATACTCCCTAAAACAAAACAACCCCCACCCCACCACCAAAACATAAGAGTTAATCTCAAGTGACTTAGCTACGAGAAGATTTCAAGTATGTAGTTCAGGAGACGAAAACAACACCAAACTAGTGTTTTGGGATAAAAGATAACATTAAGAGAACAGTATTGTCAAAATCAGTTCTTTCAGAAGATATTTTTAGCCTGCCCCATGAAAAAACTTTTTAGGAAAAAGTTTTAAAATATTGGATTTCAATCTTTTTTGAACAGTGCTGATGCATTTAGACCACTTAAAAGGTTTAATTTCTAATTATGATGGACAGATACATGAAAACATTTGCCTTTAGTAGTTTTAAGCTGTGTTTTAAATGACTTTGGGAGTTTATATATTTTTATGAATATACACATAATAGGAAAAAACAACAGTATCTATATGAAAAGTGGGCAGATAGACTTCAGTAACCTTGTCAGTATGACAGATAAGTAGAGAGCAGCTTGCAGATTTGAAATTCGTTTAGTGAATGGCCAGACATGAAAGACAGTAGACCAACATTTTAAATTGGCAATATAACTCAAAGCAGCTTGTTCAGCCTCTCACATCCCCACCAGCTAATTCCTACCTCTTACCTTTCACAAGCCATTTGCACAGCCACACACACACATTAAAAAAAAAAAAAAATCTCAGCCTGCTTTAGGCTACCAACTGAGCAGAACTGTAAAATAACAAGTTTGTTGCACTACTTTTCAGCAAGATCGGCTTCCCAGTCGGTTTCTCAGGAAAAGTTTATGCTGGTTTAGTATTTTCAAACTTCAGCTTCAGAATATGTTCTAGTAGATACCACAGAAAATGTTCTTCCCTGTCCTTTTTTTTTTTTTTTTTGCCTGAAAACATGTTTTTGTGTCTCAGTTACTGCTTGTCTGACTCTGTGACAAGCCAATTCATTAGAACAGAGTCACCAGAAAACTATTTGTTTTTACCCTGTTACTAGCTTTTAGTCAGGTGTATATTGCTTTAGGCTGTTCGTGAAACCACGCTGTGAGTTAGAACAACTTCTTACACTGGCTGCACAAAAGCCAGTTTCAGGAAAGTGCAGTGGCAAAGCACTGATGTCCACATACCAAGAGACAGAACAACTTCTCCAAGAACTTCAGGAGCTAGAAACTGTTGCAACCCTCTGGATGAGGCACAGAAAGGATATACTCCTCTAAACAGCTACAGCAAACACCAGTGAGAATGCTGTTCACTACACAGATCGGACTCAAAGCGAAAAAAGCAAAACCAAACCCTGCCCAGGAATTTACATTTTAAGATTCATTTAAAGGTTTTAATGCTATTCTATTTTAGAAAATCTTCCTTAATAGAATTGTCTACTTTGCATATATCGTGTAACAGTAAGCCAGCTATTTTCTCTACAACCTCTTCCAAACTATACATGCAAATACAAAACCACCAAGGTGGCCTAGTGCCATTCCTCAGCAGCTGGGGTCCAGTGCACTGGAATCCCTCCCAGAGAACTTCTTTAGACCAGCACTGGCAGGCACACACCTCTGCATTAATGCCTCAGATCACTGAATCAACTGCAAAAATCATTTTTATAGGAAGAGGCAACCCTGGCTATATGTACAGACTGGGGGACGAGATGCTGGAGAGCAGCCCCGCAGAAAGGGATCTGGGGGTTTTGGTAGATAGCAAGTTGAATATGAGCCAGCAGTGCGCCCTGGCAGCCAGGGGGGCCAACCGTATCCTGGGGTGCATCAGGTCGGTCGAGGGAAGTGATTGTCCTGCTCTACTCCGCGCCGGTGCGGCCTCACCTCGAGTACTGTGTGCATTTTTGGGCACCACAGTACAAAAAGGACGTGAAGCTATTGGAGAGTGTCCAGAGAAGGGCTACAAGGATGGTGAAGGGCCTAGAGGGGAAGGCATACAAGGAGCGGCTGAGGTCACTTGGTTTGTGCCTGGAAAAGAGGAGGCTGAGGTGAGACCTCATCACAGTCTACAGCTTCCTCACGAGGGGGAACAGAGGGGCAGGTGTCGATCCCTTCTCCCTGGTGACCAGCGATAGGACCCAAGAGGATGTAGTCAAGCTGCGACAGGGGAGGTTCAGGTTGGAGATCAAGAAAAGGTTCTTCACCAAGAGGGTGGTCGCGCACTGGAACAGGCTCCCCAGGGACGTAGTCACGGCACCGAGCCAGTCGGAGTTTAAGAAGCGTTTGGACTATGCTCCCAGACATATGGTCTGAATTTCTGGGTAGACCTGTGTGAAGCCAGGAGTTGGACTCGATGATCCTTGTGGGTCCCTTCCAACTTGGAATATTCTATGATTCTACAATTAGATCAAAGCCAAAACCAGCTTCTAAACCTGCTCACTTGCACAGTGAGATGAACATGGGTGCTGATGAAAGGGAGCAAATGCCATTACAGCATTCCCGATGAATGCTGGCTTAGGACACTATCAGAGGGAAGTGGTGGGGGGGAAAGATGGCTCAAATACCTCCAACAGAGCTACCTTCCAGCCAGGACATCCACTTAGATCCTAGCAAATGGTCAGGGACACAACATCGTTGCTACCTCTGCAGAGCTGGTGGCTCACACAGCATTAAATAATTGTGCATCCTTTCTATTCTGCTTCCGTAACATGACAGAACTTCACCTCTAGGGCAGCTGATGGATACTGACAGAACAGCAGGTACCACATTGCCAAGATTTAAGGTAGGAAGCCCAGAGAAACAAATCTTATGCTCCAGTAACGAACACACGTGTGAAATCCCGCCCACAGAACTTCTCCCCTTAAGGGAGCAGTTACAAGGATGGCAGACCATTGGCCAAACACTATTTCTGCCAGCAGCATCTAAACAATGTCATGGCCCAGGCAAAGTGAACCTGCTCACTACAGATTCCAACAGCTCAGTGTCACCAAACAGGTGATCCATCCCACATTCTAACTGCTTATCCTGTATCAGTTATGCAACCTGGCAGATCACAGAGGAAGATGTAACACAAAGTGCAAATTGCAAAGAAAAAGAACCATAGCACTGAAATGGAAAGCTCCCCCAAATCAACAGAAGTGACAGACCCACAGTGCTGAATTTATCCAAGACTACCGCTTGCCCTAAGCCATATTCTGGTAATACAATTGTTACAGTAACTTTTGAAAAGCTGTAAACACCTTAAAAAAAAAAAGGCACAAAATCATTCTCTAGGAGTTTCTAGAACTTCTGAGCAAAAATGCAATCTGTTGATTACAAGGACTATTCTTATTCAAGAACTAGAATTCAACTATGCACATGGAAAAGCGGCAACATTGCATACATTCATTGTATTTTGCAATTGTTCACCTTAAAATGATCAGTTTTCAGAAAAGTATAGCAAAGAGTCATATTCAGAACACAGCATCACGCTATAGCGCCTCAGAGATTTGTTGTGCAGAGGAAGAGAATCCTTTTCAAAAAGCAATAAGTTTCTTGAACCAGCTATCCACTGCCTGCTGTTCCCTCAACATTTTCAGAGGCAGATTAAACTCCAGTCTTAACTCTACCATGGCTTAAAGCCCCTTTTTAACCATACTCTATCAAGATAAATGACCAATGGCTTAGAAACTTCACTAGTTTACAGGGGCAGCAGAGTAGCTATCCTTAAAGAATCAAGGAACAGTAGCTTTCATCCTCATCTCTACCAAGATCTGAGCGATGGAGAAAAAAAATGCATATGCCAGTATGCTTTTCTATAGTAAGTTAAGTTTGAAAACACTCAAAGTGATCAGTTTGAAGAAATTTAACATACCTTTGCTTTAGCAAGTGATACATTTTCATGGTTATTACTCTTGATGAGAAAGAATCTTGCATCCTGGAGAATGTATTTAAGTTTACTTGTTTGGTCTGAAAAGACAAAGCGTCAAATAAGCTAAACTGTAAACATCTACAGTTTTCAAAAATGTTGCTGTCAGTGTAGATAGCTGTTTGCTTCCTTCAAAATACACTATACCCCACCCAGTTCCTACCTATGTATCAAAACAGTCAACCACCCAACTTGAAACTTGAAGTCTAAGCTGTAGAGTACAAAATGCCAAGGGAAATCAAATCAAAACTGAAACTTAGATATTCAGGTAAAGAAAAAATAAAATAAAATCAGCACGATTCAGTGATGTTCCGATATATAGGACTTATTTCTTTCCTTAAGAATCATGAATGAACACTAGGATATATTTGTATCAATATTAATCCTTTAATAGAGAATACTGAAACATTCCTCTTTTCACATGGAAGAAAAATATTATTGCTTTGCCACTTCTGCAAGGAGCAAAGCGGCTGAAATTTTTGCAGTTCGCTCTCAAAACATGCAAAAGTAGCTTACGATTCACTCATTGTGCTCACAATAATTATGTGCTCAAACCGATTTATATCGGAACATTACTACTTACACGTAATTTAATGAACAGAGACAATGGCTTGCTATGGGGCATGCATTAAAAATTCAAATTTAAATGATACCTTTTTGGACAGCACGAACGGAAGATGATAATTTCTCATGCTTCTTTTCTGAACCTGTGTTTAGCCAAAGTACATTTTGTTCAGATTGAGCCTTAATAGAGATAATATACAATTTCTACAGCCTTGTCACATACAATTTTCATTCATGACAAATTATGCTTTCTGGCGCGCACCCACACACACAAAAAAATACTGTTCAATGTGCACGAGTGTTTTGTTTTGTTTTTGTTTTGTTTTTATTGTTTGGTTGGTTTTGGGTTGTTTGGTTTGGGTTTGTTTTTTAAAATAGTATTTGAACAGTTTCCTACTCAGAAAACTAGTCACTGAATCATCATCTTCCAAGTTTAAAAAAAAAAGTGAAAATTCCACTTAAGCAACAGAATAGCATTAAAGTAACAAGAAAGCCTACTTCCCCCCCAAAGGTATCCACACACAACATGCCAGAAGTCAATACCAAATTATACAAAGCTACATACCCCACAAATCTCTACAGCCAGTTACATTTATTTTAGATTACACATTAAGATTTGATGCAAGTCAGGACAACAAACAATAAAAGGAAAGGATACCTGCATAGGATTCTGATGCAGAACTTCCACTTCTGTCAAAAACAATTGGGGAGATACCTCTAGCTCTCTTCCTTTCCTTCTTTTTCTCATCTAAAAAAATAAAAAAAACAAAAAACAAAATAAAAAAATAAAAGCAATATTTTAAACATCAAGTGGCAGGCAAAATTCAGATAAAAAGTACTGAGATAGGCAAACATCTGTAATGGTGAAGTTAGCATTTGGTTTACACATGAAAACCCTGGTTGCTGCCCCAAAAGCATCATGCACAAAAGAAGCAAATGCTAAGCAGTCAAGCTTTTAATTCACAAAAGGAAGACAAATGCCACAAATCTAGAAATTGCATGCAAAGTTTAGAGACAGAATTAATCTCCTAGGTGTTTTAGTAAGGGTAATTGGCCTTCAGCCAAATTTGCAACACAGAGCACAAATTCTGATAGTGACATGGGCTCGCTTGCTCAGAGCTCAACAAAATGGCAAGTGGTATGAAAACAAAGGACTGTAGCACAGTTATTTCCACTCTAAAGAGAGTTATGTTATTCTCCAGATGTTTTTAGAACAATTATTACATCTTTACTTGTCTTTAGGTTACAACTTTCTGTTCTCTAATTCCAAATAACAAAGTTGAATCAAAAGACAGATGTTAACCAGGAAGGCCACCTATGGAGGCTTTAGACCAGGAAGCTATACAAGAATAATCGTAACAGGACTGTAAGCCTCTCTCTTACAAAAAAAAAAAAAGGAAACCAAACCAATACCGGCTTCTCCACTGTGCAGCAATTACAACACAGAGATTACCTTTTTCAAGGCTTAACTTGATCCAAACCCTTTATGTCTGCTTATACAAAGACAACTAAGGGAAAGAACGTTCAGCTATACTCAGAAGCTCTGCATGAACTTGAAATCTTCCAAACAATGCAGTATTTGTGTCATTAACATCTCCTATGTCAGCACTGGTTACGCTATACAACTGTGAAGCATTTGTTTCTAGTTTTTGCTTAAAACTTTTCTCTAAGTTTGTCTTTGTAGCTTATCATTTCAACTTAGGTTTAGATTTGCTGTGCTGAAGACAGCCACTACTTAAGCTCAACTATCTAACATAATACCTTCTCTGTGGAAGATAGCGCTTTGAACGCACCAGTCTAACCGGTCACTCATCTCCATGAATACAAAATAGCTCACCACCTGCTTAATATTAGTCGTGTGGGAAACTAAGCCAGAAAGAAAATGTTAACTAAGGAACTATTAACTAAGAAAATATCATCTCTAAGATTTCAAAGCATTGAACAGCAAGGCCAAGGCAATCAGGAACAAGACAAATCTTCAGCACGGAAATCCTGATATCCACCAGTTTTGGTGCAAAGAAAGACCACTTTCCGGTAAGATTTTTCCTTCCCCTTGAGATTTCAAAATTAAGATCTTATTGACTTGTGCTACTAAGGTTTATATTTGACATGGTCAGGAAGTGGTATTTTTAAAAGTAGCCAAACTTTCAATGGCAAGGTGTTTCAGATTAGGATGCTAAACATCACCTACCTGATGCATCTGAACCGGATGCAGATCTGACTGACCCATCTGTGAAAGAGGCAGATTCAGAATCCGAATCACTGGCTTCACTTCTTGTGTCATAGTCATTTCCTTCCTTCTGATCTCTCTCATCCTGTTCATACTCTTCTTCATCCTCTTCCCCATCTTCTTCCACCTCTTCATCCTCCTCTCCTTCATCATCTTCCTCTTCTTCCATTCCTTCCTCCTCATTTTCTGTATTGCCTTGTTCAGAAGAGCCACTACTGCCAGTCTCATGATCTGAACAATATTCCTCAGAGTTTACCTCTTCTTTAGAAGAATGGCTGGATCTGCTTGGTCTTCTATCCACATCGTGTCTGATTCTCTGATGTTTAAAGAAAAAGTGAATCAGCGGTCATATAACATTGTCAGGATGCACACACAGTCCTAAGAGAATGTGCCTTATAAAAGTCTCATAATTGTTTTATTTATAAGGCAGCAAGAACATTTAATACCTCTGAACCATCTGGCGTGGAAGACTTTGCCCTTCTGTCAATATCCCTCTTCCTCATGCAAGTCTTTTCTGGTTGTCCTTTATAAGGATCCCTGGAACTGCTTGACATGCGTGTCTTTCGATCACCATCTGGGCGCTTGTTTCTGTCAGACCTCTGATACTCCTCATTCTTGTATTCTGATACTGGCTTTCCTTTCGTACTCACTATTCTCTTGTTATTGCTAACTGATGAACTAGGAGGCTTTGGCATCATCTGCCTTGATGAATGCACAGAAGGTTTTTGTCTCTTGCTTTCAGCGTTTTCCATCCTGTCACTTTTTCTTTTTGATCCTTAAACAGAAAAAGATATCAAGCTCAATGTTATTTTGCATATAACATCAAAAACTCTGCAGACACTCCTACTTTCTCCACTTTTGGTAAATCCCCTGTTGCAGTCACAGGTACCATCTTCCAGGTGTAAGCTTTGCAACAACATTCAAAACTGCTTGTTAAGAACAGCTGAGGTTCTAAAACATGCACATTACTATTCTTTAGGATAGTAATCCTTTAGGATATTCACCTAATCCCTTTAGGTTTCGGTAGGTGTTTTCTAAATTTTATGTATGGGGACACTAAATCAAATGTTTACGGGATTGGTCTAAAGCTAAACTAACAGCTGAGTCAGAAAGAGACTTTGGGATCCCCTTGCTCCATTTCCATTTCACTTCATTAAAGCAAACAGTACAGTCTTTTTCTAATGGCAAATACACTCATGACAAGGCAGACTCCACACTTGCTTCTGAGACAAAAAGAAACCTAGTTAAATTTTTGTTCGGAAGGTTGGGTGAAAAAGTAGATCCCCGTGAAATAAAGACTTTTCCGGACTCAGCAGGTTATAAAAACTGCTACTTCAAAGACTAACCCTACTAAGACTGATTTTTTTTTTTAAATCATTTACTTTTGTATAGGACATCCACTACTAAAGTCACCTACCCTTTTTCTCACTTTTATCTTGCTCACTATCGGGATTATATAACTCATCATCTTGGTCAGGAGCATCAGTCAAAATGTCATCCAGAACGTTTAGTTCACCATCTGAAAACAAAAAAGTTAAAAACAACTATAAAGCATCTGAAGATGCAAACTACAGTAGAACTAGTGTTTACAAACCAGAACATTTCCTTTAGCGTTACAGATCTGTCACATGGCAAAAATTAATGTTTTCATTATTTTTTTCCCACAATTTCAGTTGGATGGATCAAGCAAAACCAATAAAAGAATTAAAATATGTCACAGGATGCATTTAGCCCTCTGAATAAGGTCCAACTTGGCTCTAAACATCACACAAGCTTTGCAGGAAAGCTGACCTACAAACGGAAGCTTAACAAAAAAGCCCGTACAAAAATTGAGAAAAAGGAGACTGGGAGACAGTCTAAGTGCTATAAGAAAAGAGGAGGGACCTTTCTACTCCAAATCCTAAAGAACTTGCAACTTAAATTATTCCCTCCCTTGCCCTGCATTTTTGTTCTCATTGCTGTATTAGGAGGGGAATTTTGTGATTCACCTCCAAGGAAAAAGCCACAACAGGGAAAGATAAGTTAACAACAAGAGCATAAGCCAGGTCACCTCACTGAAGAAGTGGAAAGAAGTACTTATTTGCTGCATAATTAATTCTGAGTTGCTCTGAAAAAAAGAAACCCTACAACTAATTCACTTTGATCAACAGGGCAAAAAATTAAGGAAATTCATTCTAGAAGTGGTAAATGACCACACTCGGTCACACAACTTTTAAAAACTTGTCACTGTTTCCAGCTCTGCTTCACTTTGAGTGAAACCAATTGGGATATGCAGTGATTCTTGTAAAAGGATTCATCAGAGGTAAGACAGCAGATCAATATTCCAATCACTTTCAAAATAAGACTGGACTAAGCCTAAGCATGTAAAAAGAAAAATAATAGAAAAGGTACTAATTCTAGAATCTATTATTACTTCTCCTAAACTCTGGAATTCTGAGCTTTTTCACTGTACCACTGTCAGCGATTCTATTTTCTGTGTTCCAGAAAAGGAAAGCACAGCAAACTCCAAGGATTCAGCTACTGACAATACCTGTAGAAGGCATGACATACTACATTATAAAGCAGCAGGTCAGTGTTCTTGTGTTCTCTGACAAAAATCGGAGTAAAGTGGCAAACAAAGCCGTGCAAAGTTTTGGCAACCTTTTTAATCTCAAAATCTTGAGCTGTGCCACCAGATAAGTTTTACAGCTTTGTGCTAAAAAAAAGACACAACCCACACCAGAAAGAGAAGTTAATATTATAATTTTCTCTCTACTATATACACCTGAATCTGAAGTCACCACATATGCTACCTTCCCTGCAGGCACTTCTCCACATTTTCTGTGGCAGGGGAACATAGAAGTGGTCACTGAACTGCATGGCTGCTGTAGATGATGCAAAGGAAGTGGTGCAGAGAGGTGGATCAAGCCTTTCCCTGGCAGTTTGCAGTTAGAGGACATTCAAATAAAACACAAAGCTACAGTGTAATTCTCTAGGGAGGAGAACTTCATGCTGGTAGATACCTATATACCCAAGGCACATATTCTTGTTTTTAATGATGAGAAAAGCAAGAGTGAGGCTGATTGCTGTGCAACTGCTAAACATGGGTTGCAATTTCCTGGCTTGCATCGTGCTTCCCCACAGAAGACTAGGCAAGTTCACAACACAAGATTTTGTTACTGGAGACCAAGGAAAAAGAGGTGTACGAGGATTAGAATATTAAACGTATCACCCATCTCAGACCACAAATACTGAACCTTTGCCTTTTTTGTTTTAGTGAGGCAACAGTATAGTTGAGTAAACTACACTTAACCTAGCTACTGCAGTAGCATTCAGAGCTGTTAAAAGACTCACATATCAGCTGGTTCAGAAATAAATGAGAAAATAATAAAAATTTTAAGGAATAAGCAAGTCTGACACAGACTGTCTGATAAACCCCTTCATGGTTAGGTGGGCCTGATCTATAGTCAGAACCCTACATAAGTATTCAAGGGACAGAAGCACGAATGTTCCTTCCCCCCACCCCCCCACCTTCTGTGATGCATCTGACTCCTAAGAAATTTCCAGAATTATTTAGCAGCCTGCTGATGGAAAAAGGGCAATCTGACCACACAGTTCCCACCTGCATTGGGTATACTGCTCAACTGTTTTCCCTAAAATGATTCCACTCACTGAACTGTCACTGTTAGTGTTCAACCTGATCAGCTAAACTATCTCAGTGAGATCAAGATAAGCATCAAGAAAAGCACAAAAAAAAAAACCAGAAAAACAGTAGAGGGACAGATTTCTTACAGTTCATCACTGCTGAAGGGGGAAGGTCCACATGGGTCCATTTCACTACAGACACTCCCAACTGGGCTCTCCTGCAACTCATCTTATGTTGACTCCGGGATGTGTTGGATCCCTCCATGAACAAATTTAACTCACCTGAAACAGCAGGAAAGTAACCTGGGGAGGGTGTTTTTCCTCTGCTGGCCAAAAGAGTTAGATCTATTCAAGGAAGGGTCCAAACAAGAATCTGAGTTGGCAAACAGAGGGGATAAGACCAGGCAATTTAAAACTGAAAGTGTCAGTGAGATTTATTTCCACTTTCCCTAAGCAGTGAAACAGCATTTCTCTTTCGAAAGGAGTACAGAAATAATATCACATTTACAGTAGAAATAAATTCAGTTACAAAGAAATGTGCATGAACACCTGCTATCCAGTCAGAATCCGCCCTTTTACAGGGCAGAAAATTAAAAGCAAATTAAAATACAAAACATAAAAACATTTCTCAGCTGCTACTCATGACTTGACCGCTATCAGTGATTTAAAAAAAAAAAAAAAAATCCTAAACACAAGAAAATTCAAGCCCATCTGGATAAATGGTTATATGAATAAAAACTTACTAAGCTAATAGTAAATACTTCAATTTTAATGCTTTTCTACAATGGCAGCTCAAGTCTGTTTCAGAACAACCCAATTATATCCTACCCTACCTGTCCCACAATATTAAAGCTAAGAGTCAAATATCAGAAATAATTTTACTCATCAGCTCTAACAAAATCTAGTAGGAATTTTCCATGCGATCCAGTTTCACAATAAATATTAAACATAGCAAACTTTCACCATTCTGACAAACGGCCAAAGACATTTCACAGACATCTATCCTGTAAAAATCTTTACGTGAAATGCATTCCATAGAAATCCAAAATGATGCAAACCAACCCACACCACCACCGTGACCCTTTACCTTTTTTTATAACACCGCTATTATCTGCGCTAACCACTAGACAGCAATCTTCTACATCTGACATATGTTTTCATAACTTTAAGGTCAATTTAGTGAGCACTGATTCATATAACCTCGCAGCACGTGGATCAATTAAGCTTCTGCATACAGTGACAGGCGGTTCTAAGTGTTTAGAATATATGTTGCCCTGGAAACGTTCAATTCTTTTATTTCAAAGTTACTTACCCGCAGTGCCTAGTAAGCTTAACTGACTGCACTGAAGACAGCAAAACGAAGCAGAAAGCACCAAAAGCATATTCCAATATCAGCTTCTGCTTGCTAAAGTAACTGTGCCTCTCGATAGAAAATCCTACAAAAAATATGGCTAGGGATCCAAACAGAACTCAAGAGAAGCAGATACCTTCTGCTAGAAGAACACCAGCAGCCACTCGCCTGGTTAAACTTCTTGCCCTTTGACTTATTCCCGCTCCCACTGCTCCAGTCACCTTGCCGTCAGCCCGCCGCCGCCGGGGCAGCGCGTTACGCTGCCGTGGCCCTGTCCCCTCCAGCACCTCAGGGCGCCCAGGAAGCGTTTGCCCACACGCAGCGCCCCTCAGGGAGCGGAGGGGCCGCGCCATATCCTAAGGCTACGGAAACCGTCCCCGAAAGGGGCCTCCCGGGCCCGCCGCCCGTCCGCTCTCCTCACGGGCGTCTCGCAGGGCGAAGGCCCAGCGTCAGCAACCGAGCAGGCCCCGTAGAGGGCGGATGGCTGGGCCGGCGGAGGGGGGGGGAGCCTCCCTGNCTCCCCGAACCCCCCCCCCCCCAGCCCGGGACCTAGCTACCGCCCCCGCCACCGGGTACCTTTCTCCTCCCGGCTATCCGCCGCCATCCCGCCGCCGCGACGCGTCGAGCGCCTAAGATGGAGGCGGCCTCTTCCTGCACGTAACGATTCCCTCTCCCCAGAATGCACCGCTTTGTTTACGCTCCGCGCGTCACAAGGCGCCGCGGAGGGGGGCGGAGAGAGAACGGGAACGGCGCCCGGCGGCGCATGCGCGGTGGCAGGGGGCGGGGAGCGGGGAGCGGGGCGCGCGCGTAAGAGCTTCCCGCGCAGCGCGGCGCGTGCGTGCCCGGTCGTGGGCGCTGACGGGAGCGGCGCCATTGCCGCCCGCTGGCGGCCTCTGGGAGCTGCCTCCTGTGGGAGGCGAGGTGTCGGGAGGGGAAAAAAAAAAGATTGTAGGGAAGGAAAAAAAGAGATTTCTGCCCTCTCAACGTGAGGGGGGGGCTGAGGGAAAGGCCCTATTGCTTGGTGTTTTTATGCTGGTGTGAAGGCTGCCTGAAGTGTTAGAGGTCTTGTTAGGTTCCAGAGTAGGGCACAACAGTCATGGCCTTCCCTGCTGTTGGGAATTGCTGCTCCCCGAGTTTCTGTCAGCTGTGGGCTTATGGATCTACATCAGGTGTGCCTGCAGCTGTTCTGTACTCTCGAGCAGAATTGTTTATTTTTTAGGTTTTTTTCCTGGCAATGCTCAGCTTTTGCAACATTTCTGTTTAACTATAAAATAAGCATGCTTTATCAAGCCAAATTATTTTTTAAAGAAACTTAGGATTTTAGGATTACATTAAGGCAACTTACAAACATGCTTTGCTACCATAACCTAGGTTAAAACTGTTAGTGCCCATATTTTAGTTACTCTTTCAGACAGCATGTGAGGCAGCCTGGATACTTCAGTGCCCTACAGTATTTTATTAGGGCCATATATAACTCAATTAAATGAGAGCTCATTTTGTGCACTATGATATTTAATTAAAATCCTATTAGCTAGCCTGTTACTGTTACAAAAGCTCTACCAGATTATTCCGTGCCCTGACAGGGTTGCGTTGCATGATGATGACTGCTGTAGACTGACAATCCTTGTTCTCAGGCCGTGGGTCTTCGCTAGTGTAGTCTGATGGGTGCAGCCAGTCAACTCGATGCCTTGACTTCCCCCCAGAGCAATGCAGTTCCAGGGTGTCTCACTTGTGATCTTTGGCATGTGTGCCTGCTCTTGCAGGGTGGACAGGTTAGTTAAAATGTCTGGTCAGCCCAGTGCCTGTTGGTTAGCCTGCCTAAGATGTTGTGAGGGAGCGAGCACCTTTCCGGTGATGAAGGCTAGAGTACAGAATGCGCCCTATGACATTGGTCAGTATTGTCCATCTTTCTTCAAAGCTGTCAAAGCAAAGCCCAAAAAGAGGATAAAAACATCCACTGAAAAACTACAATAATTCTGCAGGGAGATGCTAGAAACTAGAGCTAGTCGAAGAGAAGAGAATGCTGAGATGGTTGCCACGCTTACAAGAGATAGAAAGGTAAATGTTCTTCAACTTTGTAGCAGCTTCCTGATCTGAGTAAAGAGTGTTACTGCTATGGTGCTGTAACTGATTCAAGGGTTACCGATGTGTGAGTCTGTATCCTTTCTCTGGAAACGCATCTTGTGAAACATGCAGGACTTGACCCTAGCAGTTTTGCTGACACCTCTTGATTCCGTAGTCAGACCGCAAAGCAATTCTTGCGTGCATGTGTTCCTATCGCATCAGTTGGGTAAGCACCTTGTGGAGTGCCTTTCAGCAATGGGAATGCACATGACGGGTTTACTTAGCATGTGTTATTCCTGAGCAATACCTGCATTCGCTCATTTTGCTGGAAGTTGTAGTATTGCTTCACTGTTTTTTGTTGTTGTTTGTTTTATTTTCTTTCCATAGAAACTAATCTGAGAGAGAACTGACCAAAAAACTAGTCAGACTGCGTGTAATCCACTAGATGGTACCATTGAAGTAAGTTAACTGGAAGGGCACTTAGAAGGAACTGCAGTTTGACAGTTTGTGTACTTCTCTTGGAATCTTGCAGAGGCACCAGGACAGCCTTGGAGAAGGCAGTGCTTTAAAGCCAGGCATACCCCTGTTGGTGGGTTTCATCCCTTCAATGTGGCATGAAGTTCAAATATTGGTAGCTTGAGTCTAGCGCCTTTACTCTATTGTGTTCTGGAAGTGAAATAAATAGAAGCCTGCAGGTGAGGATAGCTGCTGAAATGTTTCTTGAGAGTGTAATGGCTTTGGCTGACTCTCACTATGATGATCCTTTGAGAAGGAGGGCAAAACTAAACCATATCCAGAGGTCCCTGCCAACCTTAGCCATTTTGCAGCTCTGTTACTGATGAGCACTTGTTCAGGAAGAGAGACTCCTCGGTGCAGTGAAGCAGCTTGTAGCTGTGGCTTCCCACATAGGTTACAGTATACCAAATTCCAACAGGGGAGGAAGAAAGGGGTACTAAGCTTGGTAGTGGGTTTCCTTTTAGGTCTTGCTGTGGCGGAGGTTTTATAGATGTCCAGTTATTTTAAGGAACACCTAATTGCTTTGCCCAAACCTATTCTAAAAGGAATGTAGAAGAATTCCCTTGGTGTCTGCAGAGAGCCCTTCAGAACCAGGTTAAGAGACTGGAAGTTCTCCCCTTCAATGGTCTTCGTAACGTCTCAACGTTCATCTGTTTGTCCGTGTCTTTTTGCAAGTGACTGTCGATGGGCATTCTCTGAAGACTGTTGATTAGAGATGGGCCACTTCTGAGGAGCAACTACAGTAACTAAGAATAATCTGTGTAAAAGAATAATCCTAGGTCAGAGATGAGACCTGGGCCTGCTTTTGTGTGCAGGCCTTTTACTGTCTATCAGCGGATTGAGTAGGGATTGTTGCTGACTGCCCAAGAAGTATGTTTTTTTAAAGTGATTTGTTCGCAGGCCTGTTATACCTGTATAACTTGAAACTGTAGAGAACCAAGATGAGGTGAGGATATCACCTTTTTTTTTTTCTAAGGTAGGTTAGTTTATCTGAGTTGGATTAAAATGCAAAATCCATTGATTCAGAATTTGTTTTCCAGATTGCAGGACAAGACCTGCTGCTGCTCTTTTCAAAAGGCAGACTTGTGCAGACATGATGCAAGTCAGCAGGGAGCCATTCGTGTAGCTGGATCATGGTATTTATGTCTTTTACTGATATGCTGTACATTTGGATGATGTTACTGTGTCTGTCATTCCTGTAAAGTCTGATACCTCTCAGATTGTGTGCACACTAACCTTGTAATCTGCCTACAGCCATGCAGCAGTAAGGTCAGTTTTAACAAAAATTTCCTCTACCTTGCTCTAATCTGGTTATGCACAGTAACTTCAGAAAAGATTTTAGGCAATGCTTGAAATTATTTTGGTTAAGTCAACTCATGGAAGATGGATTCAGTAAAAATTGTGATTTTTAAAGAAAGCTTCAGAGAGTGCTGGCAAATGCTTGCTGGCATAGATAGCCATGAAGCATTATTTGGATTTAGTTTAATTTCTGATTTGCATCTTAAGGAGGCTGCAGGAGCTGCTAGTGCAGAAGTACAATTTCTGTGTGCCTTTTGTTCCTGCGCCGGGGTGCACTGGCAGTAGCGTGCTTCCTGTTTACGAGTTAATTACTGTATTCTGGACTGAATGGATGCCAAGGCCAAGTACTTCAGGCCACTGAGTTTATTGGCTCACTGTGTTATTACTGTGTAAACAGGGAACTCCCTGAGAGTATTACTCCAAAATGTTTTTAATTAGTAAGTTAATGACAGAAGATGGGAGGGGGAAAAAGGGAAACTAAAGTTCTTGGAAGCCAACAAGTTTTTTTTTTTTTTCCTCCCTCCTAAAAGATGTGTTTGGCTGCTTTTCCCCATTGTTGTTCATGTTTGTGTGTTTGTTCCTTGCTCATTGCTGTTTTCTTCCCCTCAGGCTTCCTCTTCCTCCCTCTCCCACCTTTCTCCTAGATAATGTGATTCTCAGGCTCATAGTGTTAAGGGTGGTACTTGTTTACATTGGGTTTCAAGGAAGGTGAACTTTTTTCTGTATGAATACACTCAAGAAATGTTTTTGGAAGCACTTGTTGCAAGACACAGTGACATTGGAGAGTTGAATAGTCACTTTAATGACACATGTCATAGGCAAAAGCCTAGTGTGTTGGGTGGCTCACTCTGGTTTTGTGGAGTGCCCGTAAGAATTTGCATTTCATAGTCATCACTGCAATTTTCCCTTGTTTGAGCACTTCCACTTTAAAGAGTAGACCATTTTTCTGTCATTTGCCTTTTCATGTCCCTTAAAGTCGGTTTAGATGATACAGCTGAGGCTGTTCAGTGTTATACTGCAGAATGGGGTGACCCTCTTTTTCTCTCCCATCCCTTGTGTTCAGTTGTGCTGCCCCCAGTGCTCCTAGTCCTCACTGACCTGATTCAAATCACTAATCTGAAGAAAAAAAAAAAATTCTTTCCTGGGTTACTCTTTCAGAATGTGAGATGAACACAAAGACACCTGTGCCCTTTTGGCAGCAGTGAGTGCTTAGTCCAGCTGCAACTTGGTACAGCTCTGCAGGTTTTCTAGGTCAATTCCCTACTGAATCAGAAGGTGGCAGCATGTCATGTTTGGCGCTTGTTTTGATCCAAGACCAATGTGAATTACTTCTCGTTGCAGGAATGTGGTCCACAGTGATTATAGTTAGAGGAAAAGAGACACAGGACTCGCTCTAGATCGCTGACATGGAAGTGCTTCTTGGCCTAGCTAGACCATATCTGGAGATGTCAGGATTTGTTCTGGGTCATATTTGTAAGTAGTAAGATTTTGCTTCTTGTCCTGTGTCTGTTTCCCTGGGAAACAGGAGAAGGGTGCAAGGCTGCAGTTAAGGTCATCCCTGAGATGTATTTCTCAGATGCTATTATGACATTTGCATTTGCTCGGCCTGAGTTCAGCAGGGTATTTACAGAACTATTACAGCTCCTGATCAAGTGTTATGGAAGCCATGAGGTCCTAATCAGATACTTGAAATTAAGCATGGCCTTATGCTCCTTGCTGAATCATGTTACAGTTAGCTTTTTATTGCCCGTGAGCTCTGCACTAGGAGCTCGATTTATATGCTGTGCTACACCAAAGGTGTCAGGAATATATTTGGTATTCTCTGCTCACTCCCGTCTGTCTGCCATGATTTATAGTTGCTGAAAAGTACAGCTCTCTTCTTAGTTGTCACCTCACTGGAAGTGTATGAACAATTACTTTGTGTAGTACAAACTGTCTAGCCCAATTAGACAGTGTTAAAGAACAGGCTTGACAAGACCAGTTTTCTTCATGGAACTATGATAGACCCTATCATTAGCTAGATAGCCCTACCTTAACTTAGCCTGAAAAAGATGAATAGCATCCTGGTGGTAAGAAAGGAATTTTTTTGGTCACAAAAATAGTATCCAGCGTTCTGCTCAAAGTTTTCACACCCATTGGCAGCGGTACATTTTAAAACTACATGATGGACAGATACATTGCAATAACATACAATAGAGAGATCACAAGTTTTGCTGTCTTGTGCCAGCATATTTTTCCTTCCTTCTGTCCTCTCTGAGGAAAAAATGCAGACTTTTCCTTTCTGGTTATACAGACTTTCAGACTAGAGTTGCAAGAGAGGCAGCACTGCATGCTTCTTAGGTGTCAGATTGTAATGGTCACTTTTTCCAGAAGGCTCAGGTCTTGCTGTTGGAGCTAAGTACAGCAAGGGCTTCTGCATGCTGACAGTTCTGAGCATCTCCTGCTTAGTTTCTGGCTGTGAAGAGCAGTTTGGGGTTGAAAGTCTGATTTAAGACTGAATATAATCATTGGGATAAAGAGGCTGGGAAGAAGTCATATTTAGAGAATAAAGGAAGCTTGTATGTGGCAAGTTTGTAGGGGGGTTTCTGTTAATAAATAGTTCTCTGGCAAGCCTAACCAAAGTGAAACCCAGTTTCCCATCTGTTTTTAGTGGAACTTCTAGTGCCTAACAAGGTGTGAGCATAAAGATCTTTCTCTCAACAGGGGCAGTAGCCTCTATTCCTCCCTGCCTTCTCCCCTCCCACACACCCCCAATTCAGGTTCTTAAAACTTCAGAACTTACTGGGTTTATTGGCAGACACTGACTGCATTAATGCTCTTTCTTTTAAGAAACCAGGTTCAAAGCAGCAGCTGCTCAGAGGTCTGGACTGCTGGAAACAGTATCTGAGAGGAATCAAAGCGCACGAAGTAGCTAAGAAAAAGTGGAATCCATCTGATAATTGTAGAAATGTTTGTTTAGCATGCCTGTATTTAGTTTTAGTTAGAGGTTATAATGCATCCATTTCTTGACCACCAAAATGTGAACCCTGGCAGAATGGAATGAAGTGCTATGTAGTTCCTGAAAAAGGGGCACTATTTAAAGAGCTAACAGACATTAGCAGTTAAATAAACGTTTGCCATCCCATTCTGTGCGTGTAAGTATGTGGATAATAGGCTAAGTTGGGTCATATCTGTGTTCTACCGTGGCAGGAAATTCGTTTGCTCCCAATATTATTCCTATGTGCATCTGCAGTCTCTCTCTGTGGTCAGACTCTCGTGTGAAGAGATGTGTCAATTCAAATCACTAAAGCTGTGCTGATTTACACTGGCTTAGGGTATTTGTTTGCGAATGGCTGCAGTGTGCATCATCAGTAGATGAACTGGTAAAGGCCATTTGCGTTTGTAGTCGTTTTCTTGCTTCTGTGATGGACATGGCTTTTTCCATGATTTGTTCCCATGAAAGCTAGGTTGCCCTCTTCTTAACCTTTCGTTCCAGCACCAGAGTTGCTGTTAAGGCTGTGACGCTGTGTGTTCTCATTTCAGTGCAGGTTTTAGCTTGTCTCTTGCTTTTGTACTCTCCTTGGCTTCCAGGTGAATCACTGCTGTTATCTGGTATCACACCCTATTTTTAAACCACAGTGCTTTTCTGTTTCGAGGGCCGGTGAAATACTGGTGCTTCATTGGACTGGAGTTTAAATTTGCTCAGTGTGTCCTAATTTAATTGTTTTATGGTTTTTGGTTTTTTTTTTCTGTGTAAGTTTGCTTGTCAAGTCTTCATCAGATACTTGGAATCTTGAGTCAGTAGGAAAACGGTGGGGTTTCCTAGGTGAATAGTAGAGCTATACAAACCAGGGATGAAAGGGTGTTGATGGGTCATCTGATTACTCCCCCACCACAGGCATGATCAGCTACAGCTTAAGTACTCCTAATTGTTTATTTGCAGAAGCTTTAGAATATTTGGAACTAAAGCTTGGATGAACATGTTGGATGATTATTTTATGTGCTTAGATACCATGATGGTATCTGTTTCATTGCATTCAGGTTTTAGAATGTGTGGGGTTCATATTTTAGTGCTTTGCCTCACCATAAATGTTAAAGAAATGAGACTAAAATTAGCAGGGAGTAACTTGCCTGCAGTAAATGAAGTGGTAGAATGGTAGACTCTGAATTAGTGATCTGGATTGGAGTATTGACAGGACTGTATTAGAAGCCTTGATCTCATGTACGCATTAACAGAGGTGAAACTAAGAAATTGTGTATCTTGGGAAACTGTCTATGAATTGGACTAGAGAAATCTCTTATTTGAGACAGCACTTCAGCCTCTGTATATGTCCCTTTAGAATATTCAAGCAAATATTTTAAATGATGTGCTGAACCAGAGTACAATGTGCATTATGCCCTCTCCTTGTATGATGTCTGAGGTACGGAACTTGGGCTGGGTAATGTGTGTGAGCTAACTCTTAATGACTAAGTCCTGCTGCTGGAAGCCATGGTGGCAGTTGTGTGGCAAGGCTTCCTGTGGGGCTTGATAAGCCTGGCTGAAAAGCAGTGATTTTCAGGGAGAGGGCACAAGCCTCAAAGGTAGAGGGAGGGCCCTGTGTAACTCCTGGGGCCTTAACAGGGCTTGTCCTGGGGAAGAGGTATTGTGGAAGCAGGTAGTGAGATGGAGTAGAAGAGGTTTGAGATGGAGGCAATGGTGACTCACTCCAGGAAAGTTTAGGAACTTGTCTCAGTAGCTTTCTGGGAGCATCTACTCATCAGACATCTTCCTACAGCTCTCTACTGATGCGTTTGAAAAATTGCTTGTCCGTTCCTCTCAGCCATGGTTGTTGGACTAAGCTGCTTCTGCAGCTCATTGCAGTTGTATTGGGAACTGTCATTTGTCCTCTCTCTCCTTTCTGCTCTTCCTCTGCCACCTGGCTCTCTGCAAGGCACTGACAAGCTCTGCTGCAAAGCAAGTCAGCTAAGCAAGCTCACCTTACCTGACCCATGTGTAGAAATCCTTGCATGCTGAGTTTTTTTTCAGGCACAGCTTGCTGGGCAATTATTCAGATGAGTCATAATATGTAGTTGTAATTTAATTTGCAGGGTTTTCTTTGAATTTGTCGGTACTGTTGGGTCACAGGCTCCATTTGTCTGCTTGTTTCTGAAAGGATTTAATGTTTCATTTTTTAGGACACTTTTGTGGATCTTGGACCCCTCAGACATGGGCTCTGGGACCCATGTGAACATGATTCTTTGTGGTACTTTGAGTTTTGGCTCCTTTCTTCAGAAGTACTTTGCATTTTCCTGAAAACAATTAACATAAGCCTGAGGATCTTCTGTTCCTAATCTCATGAAGTCAAAGCAAACACAAAAATTTGTTGTGTCACTGCACTCACTTTACGTGCTTTATCCTTGTCCTAGTAGTTTAGAAACCCTTCAGCTAGTTGGATTCTGATGTAGTGGAAGAACTACATATTCTTTTTGTTCTGTTTGCTCTTGAAATCCTTAGCTATTACAACAAATTTTCAGTTCACTGTAGTTTTTCTTTCTGGTGCCATAAGTTGTCCTAAGCTTATTTTCTAAATTGACCTGCGTGACCACCAGTTCCTTGCTTTGTTGGGGGTAACTTTGTCTTGTGGGGGGAGATGACTCTGGCCAGCTGCTAAGTACCTGCCAGCTGCTCGCTTGCTCCCCCACAGTGGGAAGAAGGACAGAATCAGAATAGCAGAAGTGAGCAAAACTTGCAGGTCAAGATAAAACTCTCCCCCTGCAGTAGCAGGAGGGAGAAAATTGGAAGAGCAAAAGCAAGAAAAACTCATGAGTCAAGATAAAGACAGTTTAAATGAAGGAAGTGAGAGGGGGAGGATGACAAGTAATGCAAAGGCAATCACCACGTTCTACAAGCAATGGGAAGCCTGGCCAGTCTCTGAGCAATGACTGCTTTGGAAAAGACTGCAGTTTTATTGTGGGGTATGATGTGGTGTGGAATGTCCCTTTGATCAGTTCAGATCATCTATCCTGGCTGTGGTCCCTCCCAGCCTTTTGCCTACCCCTGGGCTACTTGCTGTTGTGGGGTTGGAAGAGCGGAGTGAGACGCAGAAGGCCTTGGTGCTGTTCAAGTACTGTTCAGCACTAGCTGAATTATACACTACATTGGTGTGTGATCAACACTGTTTTGATAACAGATCCAAAACATGGGTTGCTATGAAGAAAATCAACTCCATCCCAACCAGACCAAGTACACGCTTCTATGGTATTAGTACCAACGAGGAGTTATTGTTTTAATTGCCTCATTTTATTTTATAGCCTGCTAACTGCTGCTTTTGAAGTTCTCTTTAAACTTGCATCATGTAATGACATGTTAGTTTTAGGATCTTCCTCAGAGTATTGAAGTTGATATATTAATTATGTGTATATGATAGATTAATTACTTTAATTATGACTTCCTTGAATATTAAAGTTGCTTCGAATGTAATAGATAAAATCTTGACTATGTATCTTGACAACGAACTGCAAAAATAAACTGGGAGAAAAATGTTTTTGCTCCAGGTCATTCTGACAATGCTAGATCACTTCAATTTTAAGGCTTCTATAATTTTACTTTTAAAAAAAAAAAAAACAAAACTATTTTCAAACTTCTCTTATACAAAAGCATTACCAACAAATTTCATCACAAGTGCCTGAGCTGCTCAGTTTGACTTGATTGGATCCACCTGTTCTGCTTGTAATGTCTATAATTTTGAGATGTGGCCAAAGGATGTTTTGCTTAATTTGGGTAACTGTGTCCTGGTCTCAAGTCTGTTGAGGAGGCTGTGGCACTGAGGAAGCCAGGAAACCTGACTTGTTTGCTGATCAATGCTGTCACCTCATCTTGGAAGGCTGAATGATGGTTGTCCCTGCTTGGAGTAGGCATTCCTAGCTTTTGGGGACCCCTTGGTTCTCAGCTGCTGTTTTTCTGTGAAGGAGAGCATGGGCCTTATTTTATGGCTCAGCTGTCTAGCAGTGCTTCTGGGATCATTTGTGAAAGGTACTGATTTTAGTTCCTGTTTTACAAAGCAGATCGTATCACAGCTAGGTAGTTTAATTTGAGTGGTGAATTAAAAACTCTTAACTGGATGGCACTAGATTAAGTACACGAAGGATGGGCAGTATTGAGGTAACCTAGACAACATTGAGCTTGGTTTCCCCAAAAGAAAGAGAGGAACAGTAGAAGGTCATGAAGCCTAATACTTAGGTCATAAGCTCTGCTTGATTGATAAGTGGCAAAAGAGATACCAGAGCCCTGGGAGCCTGCCAATGAAGGGCAGAGGCTGTGGGGTTGGGACCAGGTGCCCAGAGTGCCTGTGACAGAAAGAGCATGGAAGGAATAACTTCCTTGGGGAAGGGATCGTACAGGGTTTGCTGCAGTCCATAAACCCACTGGAGTGACCAGTATAAAACCTGGAAGAAGGGAGATCTCTCTTAGGAGAGACCTGTCTATAAATCTGTTGTATTTCTGTTGTTTTGCGTAGGCACTTTGTGGTTTTTTTTTTCTGCTTAAAAAGTTAATTTAAGTTCTAATAAAACCTGTCTTTTTGAGTATAAAAGTCTCTTTGGTTTCTGGGGAGCTCGTTACACAAGAGAAGTCTAGACAGATGCAGTTAGGGAGGGCGTCTCTCTGGGTGAGAAGTGTTACAGATGGCAGCAGACAGCATGCAGGCGTGATGCTTGGCTGCCCAGCTAGCCTGCGGTGTATAGGTGCTGGCTTGAGAACCTGCTGGCGAGGAATGGTGCACTATGGTGG
This sequence comes from Chauna torquata, assembly GCA_013399475.1. NCBI lineage: Eukaryota > Metazoa > Chordata > Aves > Anseriformes > Anhimidae > Chauna > Chauna torquata. Next base: position 160,652 of record VXAL01006589.1, on the reverse strand, counting down.
CTTTCCCTGCTGCTATTTTATGGGAGAGTCTGACTTGGCTTTCATCCTAATTAGAAGCTAGGTGTTGTTAGTGGATTAACAGGCTAGGGGCTTTTGCTTAATTCTTGGATCAGAGGTTTTCACTGATGAGGAGTACTTCACCTGCCTTCCCTGTCCTAGCTCCTGCTGTCTGTGTGTCCAGATGGCTAGCACTGCTCACAGAGAGCCAAGGTAATTTTTGCTGCTTTCTCATAACAACAACTGTGCACAATGAGACTGAGGGAGTTGAATTGGTGGGTCTTCATCTGGCTGGCTTTTGGCAAGCAGTGTTGGCTGTGCCATTAATCAACTTGGGTTCCCTGGTGTCTAGAAAAGTTGAGTTCAAACTCCAGCCTTTCTCTCAGTTAAGAAGTAAACGTCATCTCCCTTTCATTAATGTTATGTGTTGGGCTCAAACTTTGAGGATACAAAGGAATTGTATTTGCCTAAGCCTCCTGCCCATAAGAAACCAAGCTGTGATTTTTTTTTTTTACCATCCCATGTAGGATGGTACAATATCTATCTAGTGCTGAGCCAAAACCAGATCTGCTACCTCAATTCTAGTTCAACATTAAAATGGAAATACTAGAAGTGGATACAGTCCAATGATCAGGTCATTTCTGAAGTAATGCTGTGGGAGGTACTGTAAGGATACACTTGTTGCTTGTTCTTTCACTTTTTGTCTGCAGCTTATAATGCGGTCGTCTGAGTGCAAGCTGGGTAGGCCAGAACAGTTGTACATTACAGTGGTCCAAATTTAACTATTGTGGTAGCTCGTCTTTTAGTGTCCAGTTCCACTGTGTAGGGGGTTACGTCATTCCTTGTGAGATCCTTCTTCTTATGAACTGTTTGCTGATCCCTCTGGAAAGCGTTAAGTGAGAGCTTCTGCAGTGTAATCACAGCTTGAGGCAAATTCCCTCCTGTTACAAGTGGACTGATGTCAGCCCAGAACTGGCCTGTTATTTAAAGTTGAATGGTCGACTAACTTCCATATATTTCTCACAAATACTAAAAAGCTGTTTTTCACCTTCGTATCCTACAGGAAGGTAGTAATTGTATAAAGTGGAAAAATCCACTGTAAACTCATTTCTCATTTCACTAAAAACCCGTAGTATTTCCATAGTCCGATAATTTTCCAAGTGCTAGAACTTAAACCTGGTCTGTAGATGACTAAATAGTATTTCTCACCTGTACATGGATACAAAGGTGAGCGTTCGGTATTTCAGATAAAGATACTTTACAGTTTCATGTTGTAAACCCATGTATTCAGATGCTTGCTTTCTGGGTCTGGACATGGTTTATTTTCATGTCTGCTCTTTATATTAAGAGGGATACATTTGAGGTAAACTTGGTCTAAACAGTTCAGCCATTTAAAGCCAGAGAGAGGGATTCTGTCAAACTGCAGCTCTGTAATTGGCCTCTAGAAAGACTAAAAGACACAAAAAGGTAACCAATTTTTGCTTTTTCAACACAGCCAATGTTACAGTGAGCATTCATGTTCGCTCTGTTCATTTTGGGGCATGAGGTGAAACTACAAATGATACAAGTAATCCTTTGGTTTGGTTCTTCTGAATGATGCTAGGAATGAGATTTTTAGGCTGCCTGTGTGGTTAACACTGTTTCCATGCTGACCTTCTTCTGACTGACATCCGGGTGGGAATCCCAACCCTACTCTGGACGTGGCAGGTCTGTAACTGCATATACTGCAATAGGCTGAACCAGCCTCTTCAGTGGTCTGGGGAAAGGCCAGATGCCGCAGAGTTGTCTAGATCAGTGCAGTTTCTGACCCAGTGGAATGAGTATGGTTTTTCCCCCAGCTCTTCTCCAGTGTGATAACTTTGCCTGTGTCTCACACCATCTTAAGGAGAAAAACTTGAGAGAAGGTACTTCCCTTTTTTCTTGAGAAAGGGGGAAGAGTAATATCCACTTGTTCTGACTATAGGTGCTTAGAAACGTTGACAGTTATCAGATAATACAGACAGATGTATTAAAACTATCCCATGCTTGTTTGGAGGCATGCTTAGTTGCTTGCTAGGTGGGCTCCTGGGGTTTCCAGGTCTTTGGCTTTTCATCCCATTCCTCCTTGAGTTTAGTCAAGAACACTGGCAGAAATTTTAATGCTTGTCCCACTCCTGCTCGTGTTTATTACCATGTGCTAGTGGTCTCTGTTTAATTTGCCTGCTACCTTATGTGCGCAGAAGCAGTATCTTGAGAACCAGCTGGTTTTAATCTAGTAACTTTCACTTTCAGCTGCCTTCCCAAGCCTCAGTCTTCAGGAGAGGAAGCTTCTGTCCTCTCCTCCCTGCTGATCCCCTTTGAAGGAGTTCTCTTTGAATGTTTGCATGAATACTGTCTGACCGTAGCAACTAGCAATGGATGTTCCAGAGCAGGAACTTCCACAGGATGGCATGAAGAACTTCCTTAACTTTTTAGTTCAGAATGCATTTCCTGTGAATACTTCAACAGTGTGATCATCTGTTACTTCAATAGTCTGATCATCTGTTGATCCTGTGGGCTTCCTGTTCTGATGTGCTGGAAGAGGATGTATTACTCATTTTGTCTTGATTGTATTTTTTCTTTGGCACTTTACCTGAGCCTTTTTGTTGTGTTTGCATTTTATTGACTGGAGTTTGTTCTTTGTCATCTACATATGGATACATCTCTAGCTTCTTGAAGGGTGTCATTTTAATAACCTCCTTTCCTCTGCTTTTTGTGTGCTCTTTCTCCCTTGTTTCTGAAGTCTATTTTTGTCAAGGAGAATAAACATGTTCCAGGCTTCCAGCATGGGGACCTTAAACGACTTTCACGTTTCTTACAAGTGTTTAAGCCATTTAGCTGTTATGCCTGCAGGGAGAGGCTAGGATTAGATCCAGTGTGCCCACGCTGCTGTCTCTCACAGGACCTGATGCGTGGCAGACATCCTGCAGGTAGCATTAAATTGGTTAAGCTGCATCCTGGAAGATGTCTGACCAGCTTATGCTCAGTAGAGGCTGCTGGAGCTTCCCAAGAGGCCGAGGGAATAAATCGAGCTGTTAACCTGCAAAGCTGCAAGTATCTACTTCTTTTCTTGGCTAGGCTGAGCCACTGTGCTGTGTTTTAAGCTGGTTTGGTTTAGATACAAGTAGCTGCCTAGAGAGAGTTCTGCATGCACATGGGTACATGCTCTGTACAGTCATGATCTCATGTCTGAAAAAGTGTTCATAGTGATGGGGGGGATTGCTTCCAGCACTGTCTTTTTGTTGCTTCTTTCCTGTTTCCTTCATTATCAGGAAGAATCAAAGGTTGACTTAGCCTTTCAGAGAGTTTTGCAGCATCCTTGCTATGGAGAACTAGTGTAAAAGATGGCAACAGACATCCCTGGTTGCTTCATTAAGGGTGTGTAGGGAATTACTGGTGATAGCCAATGTGCCAGAGGCAGGGGTGACTCTTGAAGGAAACAGGAAGAATGTGGCTGATGTGGCACTAGAGAATTTGAGCAAGAAAACTGCCTAGTATCTGTTGTGTTGGGAAGGAAAAAGTTCATGTCTTCATTTAGGTGCTGGTGAGCTTGACAATACGTCTAAATTGCTTTTTGCTCATGTGAGAGCATCTCTAGCTTGTGTAAGATGCTCAGAGCAAGGAGGAAGAAAAATTCTTCTTCTTACTATAAGCTATTGCTGACCAACATTGTCTGAGCTGTGTCATAGCAAATGTCACCTCTTAGTCCTTTGCAGAGCGTGTGTGTGTGTATGTGTTCAGGGTTTAATACAAAGCTTGAGTGGCTGAGGGCAGATAAGCACAGGTGGAAGCCAGAAAAAATAGGTGAATCCTGGCTGTGTTTCCGTGCTGGGCCTCTCCATTTCTGGGTTCTGTTTTGCACTGGGGAGAGAGGTAGGTCATTAAACATGTCAGTGGTGGAATTGGGACCGCAGGGTATAGAAGGGGACTCAGGTGTTCCCCTTGCTGGGTTTTGCTGTCCTGCCTCCCCTCCTGCAGAGCTGGGAAGCACTTGGCTAATGCTTGGCATGTGCTCGGCAGTGACAGAGATAGGTAATATTTGTAAGTTGTTGCGAGAAGGGGCTCAGAACTGAAACTGGCTTTGCTAAGCTGTGGGTATCGTAGAGAGCAGTGTTTGAACACTAAGTGGGTTTATGACAGGAAGTACAGCATGCAAGTGAGAGGAAAAACAACAGGTCTAAACTCCTGAATGTATCCATAGGATACAACGGCTGCATGCAAAACACCTAGCTATCAGCAGGAAGTAAATCTGTGAATCCCAGACAGATCATCTCCCCATTACAAGTGTTCAACACCAGTGCCCAGGGGTCCTGGGAAGAGACCTGCAGTCAGAGACCAGTTCAGGTGCTGGGGTTGTATGTTCTAGCAACAGTGAGCCCTGGTGTTTTTCCAGCTGGAGCCAAGTGACAGATTTGCCTTTTTTGGCTTGGTTTTCTTGAAAGAGAATGAAGAACTGAAAAGGAAGAAAATGCCCTTTGTTATTAAGTACATATATAATCACGCCTCAGTAGCATATAATTGCAAGCAGCAAACTATTTGTGGTTTTCCCTTTCATATAGAAGCTGATTAAAGTTTTTGGTTGTCTGAATCTAGGTTCCAGTGAAGCACCTTTCAAGCAAAGCATGCTTGTATCTACCATTTAAAGGACTGTGGTGGTTTCACACTGATGGCTAGCTAAGCCACACTGCTTTCTCACTCCCGCTCCTCAAAGGAACAGGGGGGAAAATATGGCGGAAAAGGGCTCAAGGGTTGAGATAAGGATAGGGAGATCACTCACCAATTACCAGCAAAACGGACTCAGCACAGGGAGATTAACTTAAGACAAAGGGATATTATCTAAAGGAAGGTAGATTTAGGTTAGACGTTAGGAAGAAATTCTTTACCATGAGGGTGGTGAGGCACTGGAACAGGTTGCCCAGAGAGGTTGTGGATGCCCCATTCCTGGAAGTGTTCAAGGCCATGTTGAGTGCGGCTTTGGGCAACCTGGTCTGGTGGAAGGTGTCCCTGCAGGGGGGTTGGAACTGGATGGTCTGTAAGGTCCCTTCCATCTCAAACCATTCTGTGATTCTATTAATATAATTTATTGCCTATTACTAACAGACTAGAGCAGTGAGAAACTAAAAGCAAACTAAAAACACCTTCCCCTCATCCACCCTCTCCTACCTCCTCCCCCCGAGCGG